>BMAO01027463.1:0-25079 GCA_019973975.1 Trichonephila clavata
ATATATATATATATGTATATACTTTTATGTTATTAAAAACTTTCTTACTTACTTTTTTTATTTACTTGGATAATATGAGTGTTTTTCACTTCAATTTTGTTATTAACACGCTTTTATTAGCTTCACCAATATGTAACGAAATCTTTGAACTCAATTTTCACACACTTTAAGAGATTAGATTAATTCGAAATTAGGACCAATTCAAGGACCAATTGATGATATAATAATATAATAATTTTGTTCCATTGTCCTTATCTACGTCATTAGGATTAACGATTTTCCGCTTCAAGAATTGCAGGACTAATTCCAGTCTCCATTGGTGACTAAAAGATTATGTTACAACCCTAAATCCAAAATGCTCATGGTTTATACAAATACAAAACACAAAAATGATATGTTTTGTACTTCATTATCAATGTTACGTTGGGGTATAATAAGATATATAAAAACTGATACTTTCGAAGAAAATGGTATTTATTTTAATTCAACAACACGAAAAATAATTATGTCATGAATATTAAATAAAAGAATTTGTCGTAAAAAATAAGTTCAATACACTTAAACATAATGTGGTATGTTATGTATCGTAAAGAATAATTTTGAACTTTTTTAAACTACTTAAAATATCATTCAGGTCTGACAGCTATATGATATATATATGTATATAATATAATATAATATAAATAGAGGTAATATATGATATATGCATACACACAATATATATATTTACAGCATGCAGGTGGATTTCAAATAAAAGTATATTGTATACGAAAACTAAATCTCTTTTTCTAGAGAAATGGTACATTGTCGATGAGTTATTTTTTCAACTTTACCTTTTAAACTGATACTTCAGGAAAAGATTTGTGAATATGCATGTGAAAAAAGAAATAGTTTTCTCAACTACAATACCTTCACTCACACGGCCCCTGGAAGACTCTCAATTACATTGCTGCTACCGCTTTGCGCAAAATGCTTCCTGAACATTGCGTTCCTTTTTCTGGTTATGTTTCTCAAACTTATCATCAGATGGATATTGTTTGTAGGAAAGAAAAATATATATTTTTTCTGAATTATTCCAAAATTTACTTAGTGACAATCTAGAACATTTTAAAGAGAATTCCTTTCAACTATATATATAGAAAGAGAGAGAGTCAAAATTCTCTATTAGAGAGAGATGAATAAACATTAATCAAAACTGAAAAAAATTGAAGTTGCAAGTTAACCAGATAATAGATTTTATAAGGGATATACAAATAAAAAGTTTATAATAAATTTATAGAGTTAAATATAAAATAACACACACACACACACACACACATATATATATATATATATATATATATATATATAGATTTAAATAAATATCGTGTCACCGTGTTTGTCCGCAATATGAACTCCGATACTACTCAACCAATTTTAATATAATTTTGACCATTTTGTGTCATTTCATCCACGTAAAACACAGGACAGTTTTTTATTTCAATTAATGCGTCACAATTCTTTTATTGTCGGAAAAGTGAAGAATTCGGGAAAGGGTAACATTTGCAAAATGTCGCAATGCGCGTGTGTCTGCAGAAGCAGATTTTGTAGACCAAGGTGAACGCAAGGTGAGTACCTAGCGTATTTTGGGTTGTGGAATTCGAATTTCGAATCTGTTTCCAATAACACCTGTAACTTTGCTGGATAATGGTAGTCATTTTACTCACACCATGGCGGGTGTTTACCTTAAAAGCCTGGGAGCTATAAAACTTGGTCCCTGGCGTATTTTAAAAAGGGCAATCCGAATCTGATATCCTATCTGAGAAATTACGGAATCTTTGCCGAATAATTTAGGATGGCTATCTCTACGCTAACTGTGGGAGGAGTTTATCGTAAAAATCTTTGAGAAAAAGTATGTATCTGGTGTATTACGGGATATTAAACGAGAATATAAAATATAATTTTAGAAAATACCTTAACTATGCCAGATAATGCTGGACGACCGCCTATTACGCGAACCTTGGCAGAAGCTTTCCCTAAGAGTCTTAGAGCGGTAAAAATGCGTTTCTGGTGTATTTTGGGATGGTGAACGAGAATCTAAAATCGGATTTCAGAAATTCCTGTAATACGCCGGATAATGTCTAACGAGCCTAATGTTCCAGGGAATGAACTTGCTTGCTCGGGGGTGCCGAAAGTAGTCTCCAGTTGCATCTGGGGGTGGGAAACGAGAAAATATCATATTTCAGAAACTCCCGTAACTTTGCTGGATATTGCTGGAATTAGGTGGAAAAGCTTTGCATTAGAGTCTCGCGTCCGGATTTTCATTCCCTCTAATGACTCAATTGCATGTGCTGGAGCATCAAAAGACAGTCCCATGTGTGTTTTCGATGTGGAATGAGAATCGGAAATCACATTTGAGGAGTTGCGATAACTTTACCGGATAATGCCGGACGACCGTAATTTTCGCAGCGAGTGGCATTGCAGACGTAGGGACGCAAAAAGGGGATCCTGGATGTATTTCGGGACTAATGATTGGAATAGTCCCATCCAAATCAATAAATTCCCATAACTATGTCAATCAATGCCATACGACCGTACTTTACGTGGACCGTAGCAGGGGCTTACCTTAAATTTCTTGGGTGTTAAAAGTAATTCCCTGGTGTTTTTCAGGATGGGGTACAAAAATGTTAAATCGGACTTTAGAAACTCGGTTAACTTTACCGGTTTATGCAGAACAACCGTTATGTCCCTCCTTCAAGAACTGAAATTTCAAATAATAGGTGCACTGAGAATGGGCAACGGGTGCCTCTCGGTGTGGGGAACGAGAATCTGGATATAGATTTCAGAAACTTTCGTAACTTTGCTGTATATTGCCGGAATGAGGTCAAATGGCTTTGCGTTTGAATCCGGCGTCCGGACCTTTATTTCCTATAGTAACTAAACTTTTCAGGCTCAGCCTTGTGAAAATACAATTGCAATAGGAAATTACAAAGTCAATTGTATTTTCAGGCATCGTTGTCCCTTTGTTAGATGGTGGACAAATTGCACTATCCGCATTCAAAATACCATCATAACACACCAGACGCAATGTGAACCATTGAAAAAAGAAAGTGGTTTTGAAACGGAATTGCAAAGGAGTTTAGTCATAATCAGATGAGTGTACCATTACCAATAAACATTCATTCGATGTATTTCATAGAACATTGTAAGATTTAAGCGCCAATGAAAACATATTAGGTGGATTGGTCCTACTACCTGGTGATGCCCGACAGACATTGCCAGTGATTCCTCACACTACTTTTGCTAATGAGATTAAATTAGGTTTAAAACAAGCGTCTTAAAGGCGAGACTTTGAAACACTTTGATTGACCATAATCACGAGAGTACAATTGCAAGTTCATCAATCGGAGCAAATTTTATCAAACTGCGGGATATTGCAAACAGTGAAGTAGAATTGCTTCCCAATACATAATAAATCAAATAACCAGACAATTTCTGTATTGTTGCTCAGACAAAAAAGAAACTGATTGAAATTATCTTCTCGTATGTACTGCATAACTATTTAGATAAGGATTGGCTTTGTAGTCCTGTTACATAATTAGAAAAAGTGTTGATATTGACGAAATAAACTTTCAGATATAAAGTTGTTGCTTGGTAATCCAACGCTTTTTAAATCAATCAACAATACTGTTGATGAAAACAAAACCATACATTTTCTAACTGAGTGTTTGAATTCTCTGGATATATCAGGAATGCCACCACATAATCTGCAGCTGAAGATTGATTCACTGCTTATCCTACTATGTAACTTAAATCCTCTATGCTTATGCAACGGCACACGTTGCAAAAAGGTAAAGGTCATCGAGCGAATTACTTGGAAACTTCTTGAAGCAAACGTTTTGACTGTGTGTAAAGTTTAAGGAAGAAATCGCCCTGTTGCCATGTTTCCACTGACATCGCCAGAATCTCCATTACCATTCCGGATTTATTTGGTTTTTGCGATGACCATAAATAAATTTCAAAGCCTAACAATGTCCATTTGATGCTTGGATTTAGAAAATCCATGTTTCTGGAATGGGCAACTATATGTTCTCCCGTGTAATGAAACTGCCGAATCTATTTGAGTTATCAAAAGACGGGTTACTGAAAAATATTGTACACCGATTAGTGATTCGTTATATTAAACTTCTTTATTGTTATAGTTTAAAATGATAAAAATAATATAAAAATTGATAAAATTCACCGTTAGTCACCTAATTTATGAATTTAAATTGCCATATGTTGTTGCTTATAAACTTCGTAAGTATTACATGCATTATACTATACTCAAATACGAGATAAGTAAAATGCAGATTTAAAAACACTGCGTATTTTTATGCTTAATTACACCTTTCCGAAATTGTAAACGAAGATTAATTTGACTGCATTAGAAATGGCAAAGTCACAGCAACACATTACCGGGTCTGCTAGTATATTTCTATCTATCTGTGTGTGTGTGTGTAAGTGATGAGTCTACGTATAGTCTGTGTGGGAGTATGTATGTGTAGCAAGAAGCATTTTAGGAATGAGGTCGTTGCTTGAATTTGAATAAAAGCCAGGATGGAGATAATGCAGATTTTTATATTATAGAAATATTAACAGTTAATTTACACTTCATTTTAATTAGCAATATGGATATGAATGAAAGTCACACCTTTGAAGGGGCTTTTGATTGGTTCAGACAAAGACCTTTCGTCCCTGACGTTCACTTTTTGAATGCACCTAATATGGGGTTGCAACGCTACAGCTAGGGAAAGGTAGCGCTGGAAAATTCAGTTAAATTTGGTGGGTGAGGAGTGTAGGAAACAAGAGGAATCTGCTTTTTTAATAATTAATAATAAAATAAGAATATATATCCATTACAATTTTTAGGACTTTATTCAGTACTATACGTAGGAAATGGAGGGCTAGCTATCTAAACTGCTAGTAGCTATTAAATCAGTCTTTAACTTACTATGTTTGAAGGTACGTGTAGAAAAATTTAACTCATCTAGCAATTTAAAAAAGATATACAATATTTTGAAACAATGCACTTTTCTGCAATGATTCTTTCAAAAAAGCATCGTATTTCTGCTTTTAAAAGAACTACTATTACACGTACAAAAATACGTCGCTACGTTATGGGGTGCTCTTATTTAAACACTCAAATCAATCATTTTCCTTTGCAAAGAATAAAATTACTGAAAAACAACTCAGAAATGTGTTTTAAAAGTTTGTATAAATTGTGATTGATATTATTTACGTTTTTGATACAAAGATTGCGCATTGTTCACGTGCATTTCGTATGAATCCTCTGTAGTTTGTATTTGTAAAATTTTGTGGAAACATTTTTTTGAAAAAATCAACAAATGACGCTTTTCAACACTATTTTCAATACATTACAAAGTTATTATTTCATTTGCATTTCCAAAACCAAATTATTACTTTTAAAGTCAATCATATTGCTCATATGTTGTAAGAACCAGAAGTCTGTATCTTTTGGTTATGTGCTGTAGCAGTGATACTCAACATGCGGTTCTCTGGCTTTTTTTTAGTGAGCCACAATGACCAATTGCACTAAGAAATTCAATTATTGGAGAACAATGTACAAAAAATTTAACAGGAAATTCTATCAGTCAAGCAATTTAATGTATCAATTTCGCTATAAATAGTTTTTTTTAGTAGTAGAAAGTAAGAAAGAGGCTTGTGGGAAAAATGTTGAGTACCCCCGCTCTGTGGTCATCAATTATACACAAATTGTCTAAAATCTTAATCTTTAAAAATTATAGGAAATTTAAAAAATCTGTTTGATTTGCACGCTATGACTTCCCATTGTTGAAGTGCTTCAATTTTCGTGCACTGTGTCTCTTACCATAATTCCTTTTCTCTGTATGCACTTGCGCACTTTTTTTCATCGGTATACAGAGTAATATTTGATTAATAATGACTACATAAAATATGATTATAAAATCATATTAATATGTTACATAATTTTTTAGATTCTAATTATACTGACAATAAGTTTCTATTCCAATACTGAGGTAACAATATAAAATCAGCTAAATTCTTTATTATTCTGTGTACCTCAAAATAATAAAGAATTTATCGTGACGATTTTTCAGGTACATTTTACTGGAGAACACTATTTAGGTCCTTCAATGTTCTGTTGTTGAAATTGGAGTATTAAGAAAATAATATCAATGTTGTATCCTTTTTTTTTAATTCAAGGCTCATTTTAACTCGAAAATGTTTTCATATATTAGTAGTCCTCTTGAGTTCTAAATTACCATTACAATACAATTTCCACCAATGGCTTACAAGTTTACGAATGTTTTATTCATGTTTTTCTATTGCTTATAAAAATATCTAAGCTTTTCAGAGAATATCTTGAAATTGTCTCGAAAACTCAAACATATGAGATACAAGTGCGAGATTTATTTTTTTAGTCCAGGAATATATCGCCAACTCTTCTCAGCAATTTAGGTTTTCAACACTTCCTTTCAAAAGCAATATATTCAAAAGAAACCAGAAAAGATAGTTCCCCCAGTATTGTAAACACACTTCGTGATTGTCGCCTCTGCAAGGATACTTGGTGAAAGTGTTGCCATTCTATTATTTTGAATATACTAAACATTTTTGGAGTTATTTTCTTTCGGTTTTATGGTATTTCAAAACACAACTGATTTCTTTTACTAAAATAATACTTTTCAGGTTTTTCTGTATATCCTCCAGAATATGTTATTCGAAAATTATTTCTCTTTTTCTCTAGTTTAATCAATTAAACTCTCCTGCCAATGTTTCATTATTTTATTCACGAACATTCTTTAATTGTTATGAGTAAAAAATATTAACCATTCATTTAAGTCTGACTTTTTTTATTTCATAAATTAAATTACATGAAAATAATGTAGAAATATAGTAATTACAGGGGTAAAAAGTAAAATCAACACGTATCAATTTAAAACAAATAAAATCGATTATTATTTTTTTTCCATTTTGGATAATGAATCCAATTGTAGAATTTGTAAATTTTCCAAAAAATATAGGAATAGTTTTCAAAGCTAAAAAAGATATTCTTTAGTATTAGTTTGAAGCCAAACAAATGTTCTATGCTAAGTTTTAAGTGATTTTTTTTTTTGCCAAGAAATAAAAAAATATGTATGTGTGCTTGTTTGCGTACTTAAAACTGCAATACACATACCTTAAAATCTGGCCTATGACAAGCACTTTTAGCTCAATAAATGAGATAGAAATTTATGGGTGCCCTTTCTACGACGGCTATAAAAATGAGAGCTCTAAAAAAAAAAAAAAAATAGCAAATATAACACTTCTACATACATAGAACTAATATTTATTTAAAAGAAATTACAATCCTTATGAAATTAAAAGGTTGGAGCTCTAGAATTGTACGATTTTTAGCAAAAGTTGGTTAAAAATTGCGAAAAAAATCCCTTACAAATATAATAGCATTACGTATGTACATTTCAGGTTTCTTCGTTTGAAAGGAGGTACGCGTTATACGGCGGTGCGCATTATACGCCGGATTTTGCCGTAATTACGTTAGTACGTTATATATTTAAATTATGTAAGAAATAACATATTTTAATACATAAATTGAGCAGAGGCATCAATATTCAAAAATAAATTTTTGCATAATCAGTAACACAAACAGTGATACGTTAATTTGAAATGTAATTTCATTTAATGTGACTAAAAAAATCTGTGTACGTCTAAAAAATATCCGAATAAAAAACATTATTAAAACTTGTTTGACACACACGTAATAAGTTGTTTTATCAAGAAAAAGATTTACTTAATAACTATTATATATAAAACGTAGAGATTACATTCAATTTTGCATGACAAAGCAATTAATTTTTTAATCTCACTTGTTCTTTTTTACTAAGCTCATTGATTCCTTTCAGTAACATGACTAATCCCTGCATTTTAATAAATGGTATATCTTGAAGTCTACAAAGGTTTGATAAATATACAAGAAAGTTATATGTGTATAGGAAACTGGTTTTTTTTCTTTTTAAAAAATAGTTTTAAATTATCACATAAATTTATTGACATACATTACAAAAGCATATATTTATGTCAAATATATGTAATACAGTCATGAGGAATCAAGTTCCTGTGGGACAGCTGCTTCAATTCCTTACGTGTACAGGATGGGGTGCGGAGCTTCCTGTTTTGAATATGTTGCAGTGATGTTCGCAGCGAGGGGAAGGGTTCGGTGGAAGGGGTGGAGGGAGATATTTGTGTTCCTGCCCGTCTCAGTCTCAAACATGTCGTGATCGAGGCAGCAGGGAACCTTTGCCGCTTAGGCGTATTTCTCTAACGGTCGGTTGGTGATTACAATGCAAAGTTCTTTCGTTGTCACTTCAATATTCCTCCAAGAGGTCGTATTCCTGATCGGAAATGTGCTTTAATGTGGATGGATACCTTCCAAGCGACGAGGAATGTCTCCGAAAAAGGAAAGGACCTCCGAAGATCGTTAGAACGCCTAAAAATGTGGAACGAGCTCGTGTGTCAATTCAGATCGGTATGTGGCAATGATCCAACAATTCTTCTTATCCGCTCTAGACGAAAGGGATCTTGATAGCGTGTGAAATCAACAAGATCAATGCACCACAGCCCACACCTCTAGGGTTTCCATGGGTGATTTAAGAACAGGCTTTCCCTGATGACATATCTCTTTGTGAGGGGACGTAAACTGGCCTGCGCATTCACCTGATTTGTCCCCTCCTGATGACTTCCTGTGGGCTTATCTCAAGTCTCTGGTTTACAAAGATCACTCCAAGATCCTCGGAGACCTACGTAACAAACTCCAAGCCAAAATTGGCAATATCCCGTTCGCTATGCTTGAAAAGGGGAGTCAAAATTTTCAAAATCGACTACATCAGTGTATTGATAATGGAGGGCGATATTTAACAGATATTGTGTGTAAAACTGAGTAAATTCAAATTTCCAATGTTGTGTAGTAGCCCGAAAATAACAATAAAGTCGAATGAAACATGTAGTGTTCTTTCAAAACAGGAAGTTTCCACGCCCCACCCTCTATTTAGTATAATGTGTTCAATTCCATAGAAGGCTTAATTTCATTACTTTCTGCACGCATGTAAATGTGTTCGATAAAGAATAAAATTAAAAAGATCTTAATCTGATTTCTTATGACTCTCACTTCTTTTCTGCATAACTTCTTAAATAATTATAGTATTGAATACATCGGTCTTAGATGCCATCCTTGTCACCTGACTGTAGTTTGAAATTTCGAGTTGCATCACAAATAGTCTTGTACAGCTTTGAAAAAAACCCACTAATACATAGTTAATTAGTTAGTAATATATGGAAATTTCGGGGAATCCAGATAATTCTATTTAACCACTTAAATGACGGTTTCAACTTTTTTCCTATTACTAAGCAATTGTGCCTGTTAAATTATTTTTAAAGAACTTACGCACTAAAATTTGCTTTTTTTTGCAAAATATTCTAATAGAAGTGTGATTGCTGCAGATATCCATATATTTTTTTTCTTAAAAAAATTGTGTGTGTTTATGACCACTCGATTATTTTGGCAACTTCGGTTATTGTTAACTTTCGGTTGGATTATTCGAATTTCCGATTTACTTTGAGCTGGAGAATCCAATTGTTCGGATGCACTACGTCTATTTTCACGACATTTTTACTTGCAGGCGTTAAGTCATTATATTTTTCGTGCCCATTCATCGGCAGATTTGTTTATTTAATCCAGTTTCTGTAAAGGGCAATGTTTAAATATTTATGCATTATTACAATTAGTTTAAATATTTGAAAATAGTTGTTTGTAAATTACTAATGTAGATTACATTTATATAATATATACGTTTATATGGTGCTTACGTACTAACGCAACAATGCCAACGTTCAAGCTAACTCGCCAAGTTAGCGATCCTGATTTTCGATTTGTCGTACGCACTGAATTGGCAACCATGTTCTTCCTTTCATATAATGTCGCCAATACCATTGTTCTAATACGTAACTGTCATTTATACGTAAAATTTATATGCCGCCGTATACTATTAAGGTTAGGAAAACTTAATGCCTTGAGAGTCGTTTACTTTTTAAAAATTCGCTAAGCAAACAAAAGAAGAGGGTTCGTACTTTTTCACACTTAATGCTTTTGTTTTCTAATATAATCTCTTAGCTGTCAACACTAATATAAACCAAAATATTGGAAAATTTCTCGCCAAATAAGCATTAAAATTTCGGATTTCAATTTTTTGGCTCATTATTGTGTGTGTGTGTGCTTAAATGCTCTTTCTAGTGAATCAAAAAATAGATCCCATATTTCGTTTCTTCTTATGTTTGATTTCCTACAAAAGAATAATCTTTCTTTTCCATTTACTTTTGCTTATGCTTCTCTTCTTTCGCTTACTTCCTGGAATTGAGTGAAAGTGGGCTGAATGACAGTAATATTTAAATATAGGAACTTCACGGAAGAAATCAGCATGAAATTTTTATTGAAAAGAAAAACCCACTCTCTAGAAAGTTTTGAATTTAATAATAAGCTCTTGTCACCGACCTGAACACGATTGCTGAGTGGAGCCCATTAAAGCTGCTTGACCATATTTGCACCAGAAACTGAGGCTTCATTTAAATTCATGTTTCAACAAAACGCTCCTAAATAAGTTATCACTTCAAAAACAGCACTTTTACTCATATTTAAAACACAAATGATAGATTTTCTAGTTGTTCTAATGATACATAGCGGTTTTATTTATGAATTTCATATGATTTAGCATTCATCTTAAGAACTCATTTATAAAAATTATCAATGCGGTATCCAACATAATATCCTAGTATTCCTTCTCCGCTATGTTTTCTCACCAGAATATTGGACTAATAATATGTCAAATTCTTTCTCTGCTCTAGTTTATGTTGTATATGAATCACGGAGTCGATTATGCCTGTACTTATCTCTGAACACTATATGAATCACAACTTATCATTCTTATGCCTAACAATGTAGCATCTCGATATTTTTTTGTAATTTTTTTACTGGTTTGTTCTTTACAGACTGAATAAAATTCCCAGGATAAGGTTCAAAATAAGGCTTTTGTATTGCTGAAAATGGATACATTAATTATAGAAAGCATAAAATATTGTAAATGAGTTATTCTTTTTGTTTATATTATACAAATACGATTAAATTTGTAGACTCAAAAGTTTTATGACTAAACACTAAGGTGAATAAAAAAGAATTTGATTTGAGCAGCACAATTCCAATGTTAATCATATAAAAGTAAAGTCATCAGAATTTTATACCTGATGTATATGTGAAAGATAAATTATATAAAACAGAAACTATACAGTATATTTCAGCACAAAAAAGCAGAAGCTTTCAAATTTTTTTTTATCCAATGGGCTGCAGATTGGTATTTTTACCATTGCAGACCTAGTACATCCCCAAGAACTGGTATCTCTCTTTAGTGCGGCGCCGTATAGGCGGATACCAATCGCCGCAGGTAGTTTTGACGCCCAGTTTCCTCCAAAAAGGGAGGCACCTGAGCTCTGACGATGCAAACTTGTACCAGGATTTAATTTCGCCGAGAGCGCCCAAGCCAATCAGACACTCTAGGGATCTTTTACATGCCGTATAATCATACGATATGGCCGCTGTCGATTTTTTGCATCACGAAAATCCACCGACTTGCGCCGGGGTCCAACCCGCAACCTTGGGTGCAGAAGGCCAGCGGTAAACCAAACACGCCACCCAGCCGGGGCTTTCAAAATATAGACTACAATCTCGTTTAAAGCCTTTTGTTAGGTAATGTAATGGATGAAAACGAGATAAAAAACAATTTTCTTCCAAAATGAATTGTTCAAATAGTGTTAAGTAAAAATATCAGTCTTTCACGTTCATTTTTTTTTGTTCATAATTTTCATTTCAAGTTTTATGCCATCAGTAGCAGAAATGAATACATTCAATAATTCATTCATTCAATCACAATTCAATTTTGAAGATCAATTTTAGCAAAAATATTAAAATATCTTATAATTAATAGTAAAAAGAGTACACGTTTCTTGTGCTTTATATATTTTTAAAATTTACTAATTTTTTTTTTTAAAACTTGCTTCAGAATCCGTGACCGCAACATTTTGCATCCAATGTACGGACTACTTTCAGATAATATTTTCCTTCATAAAAAATACTATACATAATCTATAGTAAGTACTCATGAAGTATATTTATTGTTTGGCTGTGTGCAAATATGAATTCCTCAATTTGTTAACTCTTTTATGCATTTCTATGTGTCTGACACAAGTAAAAGTTATCGGCACTTTTGCCCATGCCCGTGTTTACACGGGCGATTTGTATCTCACGTTATTTTTTTATTTCTAATGCCCATCTGAGATCCATTCTAGTAAAAATAGGCAATCTAGATCAGGGGTGACCAACCCGTGGCCCTGGGGCTGCATGTGACCCCCTTTCCTCCGTTGCGTAATTTTGCATTATAGCTTACAAATACGACTATTTCGTGGAATATTTTCGTTTTTAGTATGTTTTTTAACAAATAAATCCCATAGCTGTTTCTATTTTATAACATTTCTTCCGTTACTCTGCGATTCTTTTTCTTTTAAAAAATGAAGTGTCAAAAATTAATCGCTCTTAAACTTAGCGGATGAAAACTTGCTACATGTGTGAATTTCGATGCGCAAATACACGCCTTAAGATCCACTTACAAAAACTAAGTCAAAGAGAATAGAGAAATAAATATATTTCTAATTCAAGTTTCTCAAACTTTCAAATTTGCGACCCAATTTTCAGTCATAATTTTCTTCGCACCCTTTCCCCATCCATACAATAACAATGTACTGAATTCAATAATAATGTACATTGACGTAAAGCTACAATACGACCCTTATATAAACCATACAAATTATCAAGTTAAGTATTATTTTTTTTATAATTTTATATATGACAACCCATGGGATCACTGGTAATTGTAAGACTTGTTCTTAACTTGGTATTGTTAAATTAATTAGCAAATACATTGTGCAGTACTGATTCATTTCTAAATACATTATTTTAGTGTAAACGCCCATTTTATTTTTTATTATGTCAGAAAGTATTTTGTGTTGCTTCCTTTCAGTAAATAAATAACATATATATATATATAAGTAATGTTTCATTTTTGACTTTTCAGTATGCTCGCGCTTCTCTCGTTGGGTTATCACGCCCACCTAGGAAGGCTCTCCTCACAGTTTGAGAAATGCTGCACTAGTTAAATAAATTAAACATTATTTGATCATTGCAATATTATTATATTATCTATGTTTGAATATACATGAAACCAATAATAATGCGTCATTCTATTTTAAATTTTCGCTCCAATAAGTGTTTGTAGTGAATCCAAATCTGAAGCATACAGGCGACTCTCACTTATTCAAACTTTCGATAATACGAACCGCTCACTGCAGTATATGCTCATCCTTTAGAAATCCTCTTAATATTTCGACCTAAAGCAATACGTTTTGGTACACTTAATATTCCGAAGTAAAATCTGTGGCTGGCCAGAATACAATACGCGATATTTCGAAGAGATCTTATAAAACTCTCGACAATTCAAACATTCATTATCATGTAGAATCTTGTAGAAAACAGATAGGAGCTTATATGTTTTGTGTTGTATTGTCTCTGCTTGTCTCTCCTGTAACGAAACCCCGTTGATGACCATCAGAGTTGACTTCAATAATTCTGACAGAAGCTAAAAGTGTCAGTAAACTAACTATATAACTTTTCCCTTCAAAATCATGTTGATACGGGCGTTTTTCAAGCTTCATTTATGCTACAAAAATCTATTGATAAAGTTAGATTGAATGCCATAAAACTAAAAAAAAAAAAAATAGATTTTTTCGTCCAAGAAATTAATTACGTACAGTATGTATTCTTTTAATATAGGACTTTTAACTTCTGTATAATATTAATACAGTATAATATATGTACTTTTTTTAAAAAAAATACTTTAAAATAATTTCATACATATGTGCAATAGTTGCTTTATTACATAGTTTCATTTTTTAATGTGTTAGAAAAAATTTCTCTTCGTGAATTTTGTGAGTTCTTCCTATCCTCTCGATAATTTGAACTCTTGATAATTCGAAGTTTTGCATTGGTCAATTCAACTTCAAATTTTCGATAGTTGACAGTATATATTTTTTTATGCGGAGCGCAGTATTATAATGTTTTTCTGAAATGGACCTCGAGGTCATTTTGGCTGGTCGCCCCTGAGAACTAAATGATAATTAAACTTACCTACCATAGATGGCACCAAATAGACGGGATAGAAAGATATAGATAGGAAAAAATACTATTGTATAAACTGTAATTTTAGACTTTGTTTTGGATCATACTTCTCGGTACATCATATTTAACTGAATTCTTAGTCTTGTTAGTATGACAGTTAGGTTTGATTTTCATATTTTGATATCAAAATAAACATGTAACCATGCCGTTTATACTTTGTCTATATTATAATATTTTAATAAATTTAACCCCTTTGTGCACCTACATACCCCCCACCCCTTCACACACAAAATTAAAATTGCAAAAAATAATGCACACTATACCTACCTGTTAAAAAAATTATCATTTTTTTTACCTTTTTTTCCGAAAAAACTCGTTTTTTAAGGGGTTAAAACTACTTTTTGATACTGATGGGAGGCCGGCCGGCAATGGAGTTGGTCCCCAAATAATCAGTAATTTGTATATCCCCCTTGTTTACAGGATGTGGTTGAAATTCCTAAGCTCAGGGACCGGGAGCTGGTGTCAACGAGTACACAGGGTTGAACGGACTCATAAATTTAATTAAAATTGCAACTTTTGTAACTTTGCGCTTGGGGATCGACCAATGGGTTCGCGGATAAAATAGTGCATGTAGGCACAGATGGTGGGATTTGCCCTCCCTTAAAAGGGCGTCGAGTGACAATTTTCGGCATCACTAGCTAGTTTTTTGTTTCTTGATTTTTTGGGAAAAAACCTTATGTCTACTTGTACGATGGACAATGCCAGCTCCCCATCGCCTCGCCTCCGTTTCAGATAAGTGAAATTTTAATGTTTGTTCATGGTTCTCTTATTCTTAAATTTTAATAGTGTTTAATCGAAGTTCTAATTTTGTAATGTATTTTAAATGTAATAAACGAATTTATTTTAATTTTAATCCGAGTAATTTCATTAGTTTTGCGTGGTCTTTAAAATTGATTAAGTACTAGCCACTATGTTGATGCTGACTAAGTTAACTAAGCGAACCTGGATAGTTTTAAAGAAGTTAGTTAAATTAAGCAGAAACTTAAAAGTAAAATTAATGAACGCTGCATCAATTGGTGCCGTGACCAGGATTCGAACCTGGGTTATTTAGAATTCGTCCTACTATACTAGACTTGTTTTGGCAGAATCGGAGGCAGGGGATGTCTGGCGTGGCTTTAAAAAAAGAGGCCCAACAGTAATGGGTTCTGCTGGTCAAGAAGTTTGTAGGAAAAAAAATCATGGGAACACTTTGTCACTAATCGAATCTCCTTCGGGAGTGCTTTTTTTTCTTTCTTCCCATACAGGGTGAGCCAGGATTCTACAGAAGTCGCATCACAATTTCTTGGAACAAACAATTCTTCCTTCTCTTCAGCCATGGCGTCATGATGACCGGTCCAGTCTCATCGTTGCATTTAGAGGACTCTACAGCTGTCAAGATTTACGACTTTCTCCTACGGAGGTCTAAGGGGATCCAAAGGGATAATCCCCCAGTGCTCGGGTTGTTTTAAAAGGACATCATCACTTTCCCCCAACACGGTGGAGACACTATACTTGAGATGAGGGGTCTTCGGTGGCAATTGCTGTCACTCCTTATTTCGTCGAAACGGCCGGACGCAATGCGTTTTATGGATTTAAGGCTAGACATCTTCACATCATAAGCGTTCCTCTTCTAGTTCTCCTGCACTGACGGTCCCTCCAGGCTTCTTTCGTCACGCACAGAAGTTCCTCTTTCAGTTTTCTTCCTCTTCGAGTTTTCCTGAACTGCCGTCACCCCAGGCTTCTTTCGTCGACACCATTCATCACAGGCTCACCGTTTTACTCTTTGCTGTTGTTGTTAACTCACTCCCATGTTGTTATTGTATTTTTTTACTGTTTTAAAATATGTGTAATTTTTTTCTCTTTCTAGATGTTTGTGATCTGAAGGGGGGGGAGTGATGGGAGGCCAGCCGGCAATGGAGTTGGTCCCCAAATAATAAAAAATTTGGATATCCCCCTTGTTTACAGGATCTGGTTGAAATTCCTAAGCTCAGGGACCGGGAGCTGGTGTCAACGAGTACGCAGGGTTGAACGGACTCATAAATTTAATTAAAATTGCTACTTTTGTAACTTTGCGCTTGGGGATCGACCAATGGGGAAAAATAGTGCGTGTAGGCACAAATGGTGAGATTTGCCCTCCCTTAAAAGGGCATCGAGTGACAATTTTCGCCATCACTAGCTAGTTTTTTGATTCTTGATTTTTTTGGAAAAAACCCTAGGTTTCCTTGTCCGGTGGACAAAGCCAGCCCCCCATCGCCACGCCTCCGTTTCAGATAAGTAAAATTTTAATGTTTGTTCATAGTTCTCTTATTCTTAAATTTTAATAGTGTTTAATCGAAGTTCTAATTCCGTAATGTATTTTAAATGTAATAAATGAATTTATTTTAATTTTAATCCGAGTAATTTCATTAGTTTTGCGTGGGCTTTAGAATTGATTAAGTACTAGCCACTATGTTGATGCGGACTAAGTTAACTAAGAGAACCTGGGTAGTTTTTAAGATGTTAGTTAAATTAAGCAGAAACTTAAAAGTAAAATGTATGAGCGCTGCATCAGTACTTCATTATTTGTGAACATATAATATTATAAATTTTATTTTTCTTCAATAGTTTTAACTAATTTTGATAAAATCTGCTTAACGTGGCAACTCAGATTTTCGGAAAAGCTATTTGAATAATATTTAATTCCTGTTTGATGCAAATCTTAACAAGAAAGCTTTAGTGCATATATTGGTATTCTTTTTACCTTAAAATTCATAAGTTTGAAAAAAATAATGAAAAAAAAATGTGATAAAAGAACTAAAAAGCAACATTAAAGAATACTTAAAATAAACTTTTTTCATATTATACGTAAGGTGAAATACAACACTTTGATTTTTAGATTAGTCATAAGTTAGAAGAAGTTTTTTTATATGTTATATATCTGTTTTTTTTAAAAGTAAACTGGCTTTTACCTCACATACAAGGGAAACACGAGATAAAGGTTTCCAAAGTTTTTTCCATTCTTCTGTTCCGATCATTAGTAAATAACATGGAAAAACCATTAAAATTCTTTGAAAACTCTTGAATGAACAAAGGAAATCCATCTTCAATTCAAGGAGATGTTGTTGCAAGCATTTTAAAATGATCTTAGATATGTTCAAAATGATGCCATGTGGTAACAGTGTGTGTGTGTGTGTGTGTGAAAGCTTATTTTTTCCCAATACAACAAATACATTTAATAAAAAAAAATACTAGTAGCCTTTGAAGTTAGAGATAGGCTATGTTAGATTAAAGAAACTGTGTTAGTAGTATTCCGCCGAGTTTATATGAATCGGATAAATTTCTTTATTCTCATGGCTACCTGCCATTGATACAGCGCTACATTTTTATGAGTAATATTGTTTATTATATCTTATAAAAAAGTGTATACATGTTAATGTAATACATGAATATTTACGCTTCATTTTCTACATATTTCTATTTAACCCTTTCAGTGGTTAGTTTTTGTGAACAAAATGTTCCAAAAAAAATGGCCCATTTTTTTATTGCATATGTTTCAGTATAATAACACAATGCGAAAATGGAAGAATTTTATTTTAATTATCAATCTTAAAGTTTTCATACTATTCTCTATTTTATAATAGTGGAACACAAAAAACTCAAAATGTTTGTTTCTATAAATGCACTCTGCCTTCTATGAAGAATATTTCAAATTTTTGAAAAGAATTTCTCTCATACTAACAAAAATATTTCATGTTCGTACCTCTTTTTCAAACTGTTGGGGGTTTTGTATGTGGTTGCCTATATATATATACACAATTTTGAAAAATTTGCGCCTTCACCACAAAGAAAATCTCGGATGAGAAGTATTTCAGTAGCATGTGTGTGTGGACAAACTGCCTCTCTTAAATACCAGCACTAATAATTACAACAAAAAAAAATGAAAAATATACTCAAATAAAATACAGAAAGAAAAAAATAAATAAATACTCGTACAGCACACGGGCAAACCCGTTGTGACCAGCTTTCGCTAGCTCGTATGTAGTACGGGCAAATAAGTTAAGGGGTTGATAGTGTTTATTGGGTACTTAAATGTAATACTATCGACCAATTTCATGAAATAAAGAGATGTTACTAATTCAAAAATATTGTCATTTTTTTTTTACCAAAGACGTCACCAAATCCACTATTGACTGCATATTGTGGCCTTTGGTGACGTGTTTTAATTTGACGAAATTAATGGGTTTTCTGGGTTTAAATGGTATAATATGTAAATACAGTTTATTATATTAAGTTCCTAAATTTTTGGTCATTTAACTTTAATATTGTTTTCTAATAAATGCAAAAAACTATTTGATAAGCTATTACAAAACGGTTTATGAGTTTTATGCAACGTTGAACTTGTTTGTAACATTGAATTTCTCTGTATTCTGAAAAATTCGGAAATAAAAAATTTTAAAAGTATAGCTTTTCAAATTTTTTTTTTCAGTAATTCCACCCATGACCACAGAACAATAGTTGGGATGCAAATATTTACAAATCTTTAAGTATTAATTAAATGAGGAGTACTTTTTAATGTTAAATATTCCTATTTTATAATAGAACCTTTTCTATTTTCTAGAAGCTTCACCAATTAGTAAATTTAGGAATGTATGGTTCCAACGCGATGGCATCGCACCGCACAAGCTATCGCGTGTCGCACAGTACATTCGAGAAACATTCCAGTAACAAATCATTGGGCATGGTGGTTGCGTTCAATGGCCTACACGATTACCTGACCTATCCACTTTGGATTTCGTTTTTTGTGGGGATATTTCAAACAAAGATTGTATGCAACCTCACCCTCAACGTTGCAGAAACTTCGAAAATGCAATACGGCTGCTTCTGCCAGCGTGTCACGTGCCATGTTGAAGAAAGCGCCGAGGGAAATACAAACCCGTTTCCAGATATGTAATGTCACTGAAGGACATTATTTTCAGCAATGTAGGTAGATGAAGTTAATTTCCAAAAAGTGTAGTTTTACTTAACTCGATTAAACACACGTGTACTTTAATCTTTGTATTTGTATCTTTTTATGCGCAAGGTGTCTTTTTGTAATAAATTCATGATACTAAACAACTTTGCAATTTACTTTTTCATGTATCTCGTACTGTTTAAGAATGCTAACTCCAAATTTATCCGCTAGTTTGCGCTATAAGCAGTTTTTTCGTGTAGCATATGGCAACTTTACTATACCTAAAACCAACTATATACACTCACTTCCAAAAGTTAAGCACGGAGAGGAAAATGCTAATTTCCGGAAGCCAATCAGAATTGAAGAGGATGCAATTCGCTGCAGAGGTAGATGGAAGTATGCAAATGTGTTAGGTAACAGCCAATCGTGCTTTCATGTCAAGAAATATGCAAAAAGGGCAGTCTTATAAGAAGCCAGCTTTATGAAGGGTTACAGAAGTTGATTGTTAGTGCTGATAGAAGGTGTTTAAAACTTTCGTACAATTTGTTTTCAAGACATACGTGTTTCTATGGCTTCCAGAAAACGAATGGAAGATTCTGAGCGCTGGCGTGCTGTGGGGCGCATTGAAGCAGGACAGTCGATCACAGATGTTGTTGTTTTCTTCGGCGTTCATCATTCTGTAATTTCACGTTTATGAAAAACCATTCCAAGCCACACAGAAGGATGTCCGAAGGCCCGTAGGTGGTCGCCCAAGGGTTACAGCCCCCGCGGAAGATCGATATATTGATATTGTAGCCAAGATGAATCGCAGAGTGACTTCCGCACGTGGGACATCTATGGTTATAGCGTCCATTGGTAAGGCTATATCTGCAGCTACTGTACGCCGAAGATTACATATGAATGGACTGTATGCCCGGATACCTCGAGTTTGTGTTCTCTATCCGTCCAATCAAGAGGGGCACGATTAAAGTGGTGCCGGGAACATGGCAATTGGACTGTGTTTGACTGGGGCAGTGTCAGGCTGAAGAGTCAAGATTTGCTCTGGAGACAGATGACAAGCGTATAAGGATATGGCGTAAACAAGGAACACGCAATCAGCCCCAAAGCATCACCGAACATCACGCATTCCGAGGCGGAAGCATTATGGTGTGGGCAGGGGATTCCATTAGGATACCACACCGACCTGCACATCTTTAAACGGGGTTCTCTGACGGCTGTCCTGTATCGAGATGAAGTCCTAGAACCCATTGTGAGATTGTACGCTACAGCAGTTGATCTTACTTTTTTTATGGACGATAACGCACGTCCCCATAGATCTGACATCGTCGATGACTACCTGGAGAGTGAAGGGATTGCGCGTATAGCGTGTCCAGCATATTTGCCCGACCTTAATCCCATTGAAAATCTTTGGGATGTTCTCGGCCTTGCTGTATCCTCAAGTTTTCCACCTCCAGCCACTCTTATTGAGCTAGAATAAGAAGAATGTCGATTGCTTAATACTGCGGTGGTTAACCACCTAATTTTAAACATAGTCAGAAGGTGTAAGCTTTGCATACGGATGAGGGGGGATCACACACACTATGAATGTCCTTTTTTTCATTTTATACTGTTTATTTTCACTTTATACATAATTCTGTTTAAGTCTCCAGTATGACATTATCTGATAACTTACAAAAATTTAATATTGTTTTCATTTCTGTATGTATTTATTGATTTTGTTTTATGTATAAGTATATATGCTAATTTACTGCCAAATTTTGTGTCAATCAAAGCAGTTTTTGTTGATTTTTTTGCATTTTACATCTTCGTGCTTCACTTTTGGAAGTGCGTGTATATGATTGGTAGCGTATCGTGCTTACACGCTGCAGGTCAGGGTTTCAAACACCGGCTATGCAGGGTGGATTCAGCCTGTAAGTTTTTCAACCTTTCAGTGGGTCGTTAAAATGAGTATCAAGTTTGTACGTGCGCTTGGGAATTATACAATGGGAGTTTTGCATCAGTATGATTACCTGGTCCGAGCATCCGCTTATGCCTCTTAGCACCTAAGTTTACGAAAACTGAGATAGGTACAGCAGGCCTTTGCTTTTCCTGGGCTGTTGTGCCTCTGAGTGTATATATATATATATACATATATATATAAATGTGTAAAAATTAATAACAATTCTGTAAGTAAGAAAAATTTGAAACTATAAGAATCCTATAGAATGCAAAATCCCATTTCAAAATATCAACGACGAACATAAAAAAATAAAAAAAAGGCCAACATTTTCAAACAAAATTGAAAATCTATAAGATAAAGTTTGTAAAATGGCCAAGTGCAACCATATATATATATATATATACATTTATAATTTCGCTCTTACTCTAAAAATTTGGAACCTCAGAAAAAAATAAGTAGTTATTTTAATAAATTATATACACAATGATACATCATCAAATTTAGGGCTATCTACTTTTGTTTCAATAATAAAGACAGGATATTCGATGTAAATTACATATCTAATATTACTACAACAGTGAATAAAACTGCAATGAATTAAAAGGAGAAAAAAATACATTGATTTTGTGACAATGACATAATTATCATATTAAATAAATGAAAATAATTTAAAATTTTATTTTGGGTTTTGCACTTTATTCAGACATAAAATTTATCAACTTGCAATTGAAATATTCTAAACAGTAAAAAATGTGTCATAACCAAAAGCAAGTATACAAGAAACTAAATATTGTTTAAGGATGTTATTTCCAAATTTTCTATCATGTGTACTCTCAATATTTTTATTTCTAAAATATCTATATTTTTAAATTTATTTTCATGAATAATTAAATATCATGTGAAATTCATAAAAGGTTTCACAAATGTCAAAATTAAAAAAAAACAACGTGGAATTATTTCTTATTATAAAAACATTTAAACTTATATATAATATTTTTGATAAATTTCCCTTGCATAGTAAATTCAATATATGATATTAACCTAACACACATAAATATATGATTATTTTATTAGCTATAATAAATAATTGAGATTATCCATTTGCTCAATATAGTTTTGTGTTTTCTATTCTTCTGAAATAGGATAAGGCTTTTTTTTCTTTTAGACAAGAAACATAGAGTACAAAATAAAAGTTTTATCTGTTTCGTTTCCTACTTATTCGTTGGAAGTCTGCCGTTTTAAAATGAAGCATTAAAATTCCTTCAAAACTACTCCATAGAAACTGACAGGGGAAAAAACATGCTTTTTCTACGAAGAAAATAAAACGACTGCAGAGAGAGAAAATGTAAGAGAAAATATTTCTGCACATTTTACGAAATGCTGCACGTAATGTGATGGCAACGTTTGAATGGTTTCCAAACATGAAGAATTCTCAGCTACAAAATAGAAGCCTTTCATTCTTCATGAAACTTCGTTTAATGTGAAAACGCTTGAAGGGAATTTGTGTAATAGAGAGACGGCAGGAGGTTTCTTTGCTGAAAGTGAATTCGCTTTTGGATTTGATGTGTCTATATTTTGAATAGATTTGGAAATATGTCTGAAAATTTGATACCTCTTTCTGTATAATGGAACATATTCAAAAACACGTAACTTAAGGAATTTATGTAATAGACTGGAATATAAGCTCTTCTGAAATTAAACGGAATATTGATTTGCCGTTTACAGTTGTTTGCAAAGTATAAAAGAGTTCTCAGCTGAAAAGTAACCTACGTTTTTCATTTCCATGATTAGAACTGACGAATATCCTTGATATTTAACCAGGACCACAAATCATGTATTGTTCCAATTTAACATATACGTTGCAGTTACAAAATTAAAATTAAACTATTCATAAGGAAGTTTTGAGTTCCTGGAAGATAAGATAGATAAACTTATGTTGAATATTTGATGCTATTCTCCTTCCAATAAAGCCCCCTCGGCTCAAATAAGCAATTTGAATTTCTTCATTTTTCCTCTTATTCAATAATCTGATTACTTACAAATGCATACGTTGCTAAAATTGAAATTTTCTGAATATTTAACAGCGTTTTTTCCTTTTCTGTTTTAATCTTTCAATATAGTTTTAAGTTGAAGATAAAAATTTAAGTATTGATGTTTCAAAATATTCTGTAATATACGATTATATGTTTCGAATTCCAATAGTTGAGTTCGATTTGTTACTTAATACATGTATGGTAATACTCTATGAAAAATCTTAGATAATTTTAAAAATCTATATAAAGAATTATAGTACAGAGTTGCAGAATTTAGATATTAAATATCAAAATAAGATTTTTTATTATCTTGAGAACCATTTAAGTAAATGTAGATTAAAATAAATTATATGATTATTCTTTATATGATAATTCATATGATTCATATCATTTTCTATATCTATATTAAAGTAACGGAATTTATGAAAAACATGCTGATGAATAGTTTTTTGAAAGAATGCTTGAAATATGTATTTTATCAATGCTTACGACATAAACAGTTTAGAAAATGAAAAAAATATAGGGAAAACATGTATGTTCCTCCTTATAATTTGTTTTTTATGTATGTAAAATGGTATGTTTATGAAATATATTGTACACAAAACATTTTTTAAAAAAGGTTTTACTTTTATTAATTCTGATAAACCTAAGAGTCCATCCAATTTTTAACACTTTAATACATTTTTCAATCCTCTCTGAAAAATGCTTTTTTGTAAAACATTTATCGCTTACAATTCCTATATCTACGCAAAAATTAAATTTTTATTTTTGTAATATTAAATACTTACAAAATAAATATTGAGATTTAAAAACAGCCAATGTCCTTAAATTTCTTTCTTTATACAATCTGAAAGGGGAAAAATGGTATTCAAAATTATAACTGCATTGTGATTTAAAATTCAGAAATAGAAATTTTCTTAGCACATTCCTGTATATGGTGTTACTAACTCTTTTTGAAAACGTTGAATTACAAAAAATGTGTGCATGAGAAAACTAACATTTTTTTTAATACAATGTACAAAATTTGTTACAATAAATGAAATAGTGAAGTACATCTTATTTCCTTGATGCGAGTTAAATTAGAAATATTCACAAAAAATACTTTTAATGAATACGTCAATGGAATCATTTATAACGGAAATGTCAAGTACAAAAATTATTTATTAACAGGCTTGGAATTTCTACCTTTTTGTGCGTATTACATACAGAAATACAAATATTTTTGATATATATTCAATAAATAACTATGGATTAGTTATTCCAGAAAACATTTACTAATGAACCTCAAAAATATTATCCAACATGTTCCCTCATGCATTTCAGTGGGAAAATTTTAGTATATGTTGTAGTTCGGATTATGTGTTCTAAATAAAAAAAAAGAACTAATTTATCTAAAATAATACAAATAAAAAAAATTACAACATTAACATTGTTTAAAATACAAAAAAAAATCTGAAAAAAATAAACTAGACTTACTTTTACTAAAATTGATATCAGCAGAGTGTCGGTATAAAATAAAAGAAAAAATATAATTTTAGCATTTAAGTTAAAAAAAGATCAAACGCGAAGTTAAACTTAGAAGAAGGTAAAATAGGCAACATTTGTTTTTATATTCAAAATGCAAATGTAGAAATTTTTAAATCGCAATTCTGTTGCCAGAACAAAAAGGAAGTTGTTGAGATGATATTTTTTTGTTTAGATTTATTCGGAAAAGAATGTTAATTCTTCTATAATGAATAAATAAATGAATTTTGCAATTATAAATAAATATAAAATAATGTTTTAAAATATGCAATGATATACATAAAAATGCATAAAGAGTCATTTGTTGCATTTAGAAATAGACGA
>BMAO01027463.1:25919-64746 GCA_019973975.1 Trichonephila clavata
CAAGGATCTGGAATGTGTTCAACGTGTTGCCGTTTTCGACTTCGTAGATCTTATAACAGATAAGTTATGAAATTTTTTGAAATTCGTTTAAAAATAGAGCAAAATTATTTTAAATATAATTAAATTCTAAATCAAACGTTTGAATATGTTTTTTCTAACTATAATAAAATAATTATTTTATTTAATTCAAAACTTGGTTTGTGCTTTTTTGCATATATATGTTGGAATTTGTTATTTAAATAGAATCTTGGAGAATAAAATTCCTGTAATGGAATGAGTAAAAGATAAAAAAATATATACTTTACATTGCTATTTTAATTAAATAAATATAAAGGCAGAAGCACAAAATTCCTCATATCTGATTTAACAGTTTACTCTTGGATGACTAATTTTAATTAATTACAAGATTTCTATGGTAAAATATTATTAAAGTATTTATTTTATACAGAATTGAATAGTTGCAAAAGATTAATTCTAATTATAGAAATAAGTTCAGAATGAAATGAATTATTTTTAGAATCATGAATTAATTAATATAATATTGAATCTAGTGCTAAATAAATGACAGTATAATAAGTTGATTTCCTTTTTCGGGAGAGTTTTCAATTATGGATTCTTTTAATGCCTTTCATAGTGGAAAAGCTTAAAAATGAATAAAAATCCAGGATAACTAGCCTTAAATAGATATTTTAAATAGGCATCAATAATTAAGGATTCTCCTTTGTCAAGAGGTGAAATATATTTCAATATATATGTTTCTCCTCTTAACACACACCACACACACACACACACACACACACACACACACACACACAACACACACACAACACACACACACACACACACATCACACACATACACACACATACACCACACCACACATACACACACACAACACCACAGCACACATACACACACACAAGACACACACAGCACAGCATACACGACAGCATACAGCACACACTACACGCACACGGCACACACACGACACGCACACATACACACACAACACACACAACACACAACACACAACAACACAACACACACAAACACACGCACACGCACAGTGCACCACACCACGCATACACACACAACACACGCACACACACGCACGCATACACACACTACACACAATGCACACATACACATATACACACACAACGCACACACACATAAATATATATGCATGTATGTATGTATATATATATAACAAAGTCGCTAAATCCCGAAAACAGCTCGTTATATGGAACATTCGTTATATAGAAGTTCATTTTTCAAAATACTTTATAGACCACATAAAACAAATTTTAAATCCACATAAACACTATATATGAAAAAAGTAATTATTCTCTCTCTCTCACCTTTATATGAATTAATATCTATTAACTTTTATATATCTTACTCATCAAAGAAAGAAAGAAAAATTGCAACTAAAACAAGATGAAAAAATGTCGAGAAATACACTGTATTTGAAACACTAAGAAAATAATTTTATATCAAAATTAATGAATTTTAAGGACATTATCTAATTTAAAGCATGCAAAAAATGTTTAAAAAATGTTTTGTTTCAAAATATACCTCATACCTTTGCTCTGCACCTAGTTAACCCTCATGTTTCTAGTTAAGTGGACAATGGAGGTTAAAGGTTGTACTTCTTGGATGAAACACCCAGAATTATATTGCTCTCAGCGAGTTAGGCCCCTAATTAAACCAGTTCAAGATTTATAATCAGTGCAAAATGTGATAAGAGAGAATAACTTGAAATGTCCAGAAATACTTTAAAAATAGGGAGAAAAATTTGAATCACAAGTAAAAAAAAAGTTCGTTATATAGAAAAAAGCACTTCGCTATAGGGAGGTTATTTTATTAAGAAAATCATGAAATGTTCTTGGTTACAGGAAAAGTACGCAATATAGAGGTTCTTAATATGGAGATTAGACTGTGTATATATCGAGTATAATAAAATAAAATTAAAAAAAACGAATTGAAATTTCTACAAAGTTAAGAATGAATGAAATTGAATTTTAAGAAACATATGAAAAGCTACCAAAATATAAGTAAAATAAATGGTGCTAAAGTATATCTTACTAAGATTGGATAAAACAGGAATTACAAGATTTTAAGGTGTTGGGCTATTAAAATTGAAAATACCGAAAGAGTCTTTGGACTAAAATTGAGAACTTTTATGATATTTCTAAAGCTGTCACAGATTTAGGACAGTGAAATAGAGATTAAGCAATACTTTATGGATCTACCTTCTCAGTTCAGGAAAAAGTTTCGATGTAAGAGAAAAACAGTACTCTCTCATTGAAAATTAGGCCTATATCTATGTACACATGGAAGGAAAACAAAACAATAAAAATAAAATGAATGTATGAATAATAAGAATCGAAATGTTTTTTCATATCGAGATAAATAATAAAGGAAAATTTCGTACATAATTAGCAAGAAAAACTAAAATAAGAACTTACATGTATTTATGATCTAACCAGTAAATTATATATACACTCATTGCCATAAAAATTTGCGCAACTAGAAATATTTGTGGGATTGTAACGAAACTAGGCATTATGGTACATGTCAGGAATATATGCAAATGATTAAAAATGAAGCGTTATTGTGCATTGCGTAATGCCAGTAGAGGGTGTTGAAGTTCGTTCTCTTTAGAGTAAAAAAAAAGGTAAGCGCAGAGCCTTTTTCAGTGCGCTAAATCTTTCGCAAAGAAAATGCTGAGGTAGACATGATGTTACGCCGCCATGAGCAACATGACACCGACAATATAAGAAGCCGCCTGAGTTTGAGAGGAGAAGAATCATCGAGATGATAGAGGCCGGGTGGTGAGCTCGGCGATTAGCTCGTCAAGTTGGCCATTCTTATTTGACGGTGAGGAGTTGTCGGGACCAGGGGCCAGAAGAGACGTCATTTACACGGTGAGAAGGCTCAAGAGGCCTTCGACAGACCAGTCATCGAGAAGACCATCATATCATACGACACGCACGCTTAGAGCCAACTGCCTTATTTGCTGCTGTCCAGACACTGGTAGTACCTTCACAACGGGCCTCTGTGTCTTCCCGAGCTATCGAAGGTGCCTGGCTGAAGGACATCTGGTATCACGACAAGCATTACGTGCGCAATGAAAAGGAACCAGGTCGCCTTCAGCAATGAAACTAGATTCAATTTGGACATTGATTCAAATCGCGTACGTGTGTGGAGAACCTGTGGTGAATGCCTCAATTCTGCCTTCGTTTTACAGCAACACACCTCTCCCACAGCTGGTGTGATGGTGTGGAGTGCCATTGCTTACGATACATGGTCACCCCTAATGTTGATTGATAGCACATTGACAGCCCAGCGGTACGTCCATGACATACTACAGCCGCATGTGTTGGCACTCATGTCAGGGCTCCCAGGAGCCATCTTTCAACAAGACAATACTCAGCCACAAACAACAAGGATGTCACAAGACTACCTGCACCACATTACCACCCATGCCTTACTTTCTCGATCCCGAGATTTGTCACCAATGGGGCATATCTGAGATCATTTGTAACGGCAGCTTACGAGTTTGGTCGAATTAGAGGCACGTTTACAGCAAGTGTGAATCAAGATATCTCAGAATATCACGCGGAATTTGTATGCCCCAATGCCCGCTCGTATCGCAGCGTGTATTCGCGCTAGAGGGGGGTCAAACATATATAGGCCCGCAACTTCCATATATTTGTACTTTTTTTCTGCAAACAATTTTATTTTGATTTTCTAATCACTTACTTATATCAAAGTTGTACTTACATAAGTAAAATTTCGTTTCCTTTTGACGGCTATTTCTTGGTGCTCAAATTTTTTATGGCAATGAGTGTATATGTGTGTGTTTGTGTTGTCCCTTAACCTCTGGCAACTCTATTAGTGAGTTGATCTGCAAATAAACTGTTTTTAGCGGATCTCTACTCAACAGAAGCAGCTTCCTAACTAAATTTCAAGACTGCTGGTCTAAAAGTTCTGGATATCTCATTAGGAATAAGTGAGTCGCTTTTTTCGTTAATAAAATAGATGTTTGCTAATTAATTAAATATCGGTTTTGCAGCATATGTTTTCATGAAAAAAAATCTTTATAATTGTTTTACACTATCTTTATAATTCTTTAGTAATCTTTATAATCTTTATAATTGTTTACTAATCTTTATAATTGTTACTATCTTTATAATTGTTTACTAATCTTTATAATTGTTACACTATACTTGTTTTACTATAATTGTTTACACTAAAAGCACTATCTGTACTAGTTGCATTGGAAGATATTTTTAAAAAATTTTAAGAGCAGAATTAGGACTAATGACACAAATGCTTTTCATACACTTCAATTTTAATTACATTTGAATTGATTAATTTCTTGAAGAAACAAACAAAACAATAGTGCTTCTTTTTTACATTTACTTTAGTTCTTTAAATACAATATTTATATAATTCTAATAATACATGTTTGTTTAACTTTTTATGGTAATATCCATATTGTAACGAATTTTGTCTTTTTATTGCTTAATTTTATCTAAAACAAGTGCAAATAATTTAAAGCTGCATGCTTAATAAATTAATATTTTTTACTTGCTGTTTCGCATTTATTTTATGATAAAAAAGGAAAAACTCGCAAACAACGCCGTTCCTTATACTATGATAGCGTTTCAATGGTAACTTGGTGAAATATTGCAGATACAGCCAAGTTCGCATCATTTTTAACTTAATTCAGTGCCGCAACAGCCCATTAGAGCCAAGACCTACGGTGCCCAACTCAGTATATATGTAACCTTGGGCCCTGGAGTGAATGAGCAGATGTTCAGGTCAAGTGGTTAGTCTGACTGACGCCTCATTTTTAAAGACCAAATTTATTGACATGGCGACCATTTATATTTGCTTTGTGACCATACAGACGTTTTGCGAAATTGCTGGAATAGGTCTATAATGTTATGACCTATGACGTGAGTGAAATTTTCCAGAAAGCACTGGAAGGTAGCCTGTAAATATAAAAATAGCGAAATTGAGTCAGCACAGCTTCAGCTGTTGAAGTATTGTTCACTTGCCTATGACCAAGATATTTCTTGCGGACAATCTTTAAAATTACGTACCTGCATTTTCAAACACTAATACTTGTGTCTGAGCTCTGTAGAAGGTATGAAAATTCCCTGCAATAAATTGGGTGAATTGTTTTTGAAGAATTCTTTTGTTCTTTAGCATAAAGTTAACGAACCCCGATCTACGCAATACTATGAAAATATAAAACTATGCCAGAGGTAGGAAACCCTTTTACCATTAGAGGCCAAATGTAAATTAAGTAGTAATAAAGTAGGCTGCATTAGATGATGTACCAATAAATGCGACTTTTATGAAATTATTATAGTTTTTGTATATGTTGAAGTATTTGATGTATTACATAGAAATATAAAAAAAATAATCCTTAATTTTTTTTATTTGAGTAAAAAGTTACAACTTAAAATATTTTTGTATTCACATAAGGGTGAAAATTTGCTATAACATTAATTATGAATTGTTATTTTTTAAGATAATATTATTAAATGCATAGTTACCTTTATATATATTGTTACGTAGATCGGGGTTCGAGGATTTTAGCAAAATCAGTCGTAAACAACAAGACAGTTTTTAAGAGCGATGAGTATTTATGTCGAAAATCAATCCTTGAAATACAAGATTCAGTAGCAAAATTCAAGAACAATAACAGAAGGATTTCACACCTTCAACAGCACTCAGACACAATAAGCAGTGTCTAAAATTCACGTACGTAAATGACTATTCACAAGCACAGCCGAGCTGATCAAGTTCAAGCAAGTCTACTAATCGCTAATCAAAACAATGCTCACTACTCGCTGGTTGAAATCAGACCGACTGTTGCGCGAGTATCGCTCTATTTATAGCAGGGGCCGAAATTTCTGGAAAGATGCGCTCGCGCCACAGATCGGAAATTAGTGGATTTCTTTACTAATTTCTAGAAGAATCCAGAGGGTCCCGAACTCTCCAACATGGTCACCAATGTTGCCAAATCGGTCGCCAAAGTCGCAACTTGGTCGCCAAAAATGATGCCAACTTGGCTCTATCGCCAATATTTTGCCAAGTTCCCATTGAATCGTCATTATAACGTAAGGGACGGCGTTGCTTGTGAATATTACAATTTTAACATGAAATAAATATAGCATAGAGTAATATAAAGGCTTGCACATCCAAATACAAATTATTTACATTATTTTATACAAACTTCGTAACAATATAAATATTCACTGTTGGTACTTTTATTTATGTTAGTATATATACATGAAACCCCCATTGGCTGAGTGGTAGTGTATTATGCTTCCACGCCACAGGTCTGGGGCTCAGAATCCGGGATGGGCAAGGTTGAATCACCTTTCCATCCCTTCAGTGGGTCGATAAATGAGTGCCAAGCTTTGCTTGGGAATTGAACACTGGGGTTTTGTGGATAAGACTAACCGCTTGAACGAAACATCTGTATATTCACCCCAGCGCCTAAGGCTACACATACTGAGATCGGCACATTATGTCTTGGCTCTCATGGGCTGTTGCGCCACTGAGTTCAGTGTATATGAACGTATATGTATCAAGCTACATAACGTGAAGCCGTAACTGATCCTCTAAATAAGCATGTCTGGTAGTGTTGCCATGTTGCACTATATATAGGTGGTGTTTCACCATTTGAAGTGAACAACTAGCTATTCCCACATACAGTTATTGAAACATGCATGCGTTCATACATACATCCATACCGTTTTTAATTAAATTTTATTCATCTGCAAATTGCTGTAATCTTTATAATTAAATATTAATTGATACACGTGCTACGTTTTATGAAGGCCACACAAGAAATTGTCGGAAGCTACAGGTTCTACACCTCTAGGCTATGCCGTTTTATCACGACTTCTTGAGTAAATGCATAATTGAAATAACCAGTACGAAACGAAATATTGCAGACATATTCTGTAAAACCTTTTTTTTTGTGCTTTAAGAAATGTAAAACTTTTGCATTCTATGAAATATTTTGCTTACAGGAGTTATTAAATATTTTATACATGTTGCTCCCGAATTCATGGCACAGACTTTAAGGGTAGATACAGGACATTGTAACAATCCTTTATTGTACCCGGTGTTTCAAAAGTTACACAAATCCACATGTTAATACTTGTTGCTTAAAAACTAAAAGGGGTGGTTGAGATTTCCGTCACTAGATGGTAGCAGGACTCCATCATAAGAAGCTTTGAACGTAGCTCGGAACAATTTTAAAATACTTGTAAGTTGTAGTCAGTTGAGCACAACGGGTGATTATGATTTTTTTCCATGAGCAAAGGATAGCCATCGTGGAATTTAAATTTGCTACAAAATCTGATTGCCCTGTGATAAATGCATTTCAGCAGAAATATCCAGGTGAATCAGCACCAAATGCATCAACGATAACACATTTAGTGCATCGGTTCCGTGACACAGGACAGGTTGCACACAGGAAGTGATCGGGTAGACCATCAATAGTGAACACGAAAATGGCAGATGTGGATACAGCTTTACAAAGAAGTCTAATGAAAAGCAGTTGAAAACTCGCTGTGCAGCTGGGAATGTCACATTTATCAACATGGAGAATAGCACGTGAATTAAACTTTCGAACGTTTAAAATGCACGCTGTCCATGAAATAAAGCCTCCCGATTTTGAGAAAAGGTTGCATTTCTGCAGATGGTATCGTTCTTTCCTAGACACATATGGCATCCGTAAACTGGATAACGTTTTTTTTCTTACAGATGAGGCGTGGTTCCACGTGTCACGCCATCAAATTGTGGCGCTACATTTCTTTGGTAGAACTGTCAATTCGACCGTCTACATAAACATCATTACGAAATTCATATCCTTGCTGAAAAATGATGAACGGTACGCTTGGTTGCAGCAAGATGGCGCAAAGTGTCACACATCACGGCAAACTATGGAAGTTTTAACTAAATTTTTCGATGATGTGTCATTTGCAAAGGACTTTGTCCACTACGTTCACCAGACGTCAATGCCGGAATTTTTCCTTTGAGGATATCTAAAAATTTCACCTTCAGGACTAATCCCCAAACGCTTGATTAACTTCAGAGTAATATCCTTCACGCAATATCGGACATTAGGTCTCACACACTTCGTAAAGTATCGACTAATCTGGTAAAAAGAGTTCGATTGTGTGTCCAGGAAAATGGACATCATTTTGAACATTTACTGGGATTTGACCATGTCTGACACATGACAATAAAGATAATTTTTCAACCTTTGTTTGTCTTTTATTCTGTTTATTAACGTAATTCATCTGTCTTTAAAACTAAGCCACAAAGGTTGATGTGCGTGACTTCTGAATCACCCGGTATAAGCGCAAGTGACGAGGTGAGGCGCAAACAGGGAAATAAAAGAAAAGAGAAATGAAGTTATCGGTTGGGGGCAGTAGATGTCTAGCCACAGTTCAGCATTCTCAGTAGGGAAAAGCGCCATTTGCATTTGTGCTGACGTCTAAGATGGAAGATTTACGTGTGCTGAAAAAACAGACATGTATGGCCGTGCAATTGGTAACGATATAGTTGCTTACAATGTCTTGTACATACCCTTAAAGTTTGTACCATGAATTTGGGACCACCCTGTATGTAAATGTTTATCTGTATTGTATTTATTTTAATTATTGTGTTAATACTCTTAATTGAAACATACTATTGAAACTTTAAACCATTGATATCAGTAATTTACATTCATTAAATAATAAATTTATTCTAAAAATAGCGAAGAAATATAACAAAAATGAGGCTTTTTAGGAAAACGAGCTGTGTGAACTATTTAATATAGTATATTTATATTTCAGAAAAAAAAAATATGTCAATATTTTTACTAGTTTATGAGAAACGACGTTACAAATGTTCACAATCAGGAAATAAGGTGAATAACTTATGGAGATAACCATGCTACATTTAATTTTGAAGCGCTGAATTTAAATTGAGTACTGTAATCTTGCATTTTGCACAATATTATAAATCTTCTTACTACGATTGTAATCTCTCCAAACACAATATGAAATATTTCTTCTGTCTTATTAAGTACACAAAATTGATCTCTTTACAAGATTTCATTATTTTTCTTCTGACAGATCAGAAAAACACATTCTGGAATCTGAATTTGAAAATTCTTACGATAAGTTTTTGCGTCTGTAAATAGAAAAAAAAAATTACATTACAGGAAAAATTCGACTTGGAGATAAGGAAAATATTTCGAATAAATGTGATGGATTTCAGATCTTTCACTTTTATTTTTTGAATGAAACTTCACTGATCTAGAAAAAGAAGCTCGAAAGGTATTTCTTTGCATTTATAAATGCATTTATTTCTCCTTACTTGAAGGGGAAAAAAGTAGAATATTTTCTTCTATGTATAGAACAGATCGAATTTATTATATAAAGCTCACAATTTTATAAGCCCCGTCTAAAAAATATTAGAAATTGTTAGGTTCATACTTTTTCCACCTGGCGAAAATAAAAACTAAAAGAAAATATGCATCGATATATTGTCGTTTTCGGATTAGTTCCTATTATCTCTTGCTGAAACGAAAAACAAAAGTTCTTGGAAAAATAAACCGTTTGTGTTACACATTTAATTCGTTCTACAGAATTTGAACGATATTCATTATCTGTCAAAAAGTATTTGAATATGCATGAAACTGAGTTAATATGCTTTTCAATGTTACGTTATGTCCGTGGGTAGCTTATCGGACGCCAGACCAGAAGGCCTGGGTTCAATGCCCGATGCCACCAAATACTTTCCGAGTACACACGGAGTACGTGCTCGTTAAATCAGTGGGTCCGAATGGTGTCGCCATCTATCGTGAGCAAAATCGTATTATCACCTTCATGGCTCAAAGCTTAGGCTAACGACAGGCGTATCTCTAGCCCGTTGCCATGATGAATTTCGTGGGCTTTGATCTGACTACGTCAGACAGGTAGCATAAGCAACAACAACGATATGTCCACCGCAATTATGTATTGTGTGAGGTTGCAGTCATTTACATAAGCGACTGTGTGTAGCACCCAACTTAAAGTTCCGATTTCGAAAAAAAAGTGTAATTTCCAGCTATCAATTGAGTAAATAAGTGTATATTAATGTCGCACCCGATAATTATTGACGACGGATCACGTATGGTCATGAGCCATGGTCAAGTGATGAGAACGGCACATGAGCCTGCAGCTCTCTCTGAATTTCCACAACACGCTAACGAGAGAACTTCGAGCCTCAATAGATTAAATATGCATCAATAATTCTATACGGTGGATCTTTAGTGACACTGGAGCTTAAATTTGGTACTCAGGCCACGAGTCCGTTACCACAACCAATTAAGCTGCTCTTACTCCTTCCACTTATGAATCAAAGAAATATTCGAAGCACACATGACATTTCCAGCAAGTTGAAATACTCTAAACCAGTGGTCTTCAAACTGTGTTCCATGGAACCTTGGGGTTCCACGAGCATTTCTAGGGGCTCTTTGAGTCACAATAAAAAAATCGATAAGAAAATTATATAAATGTGTATAAAAAATGAATTCACGTTCCACATAAAGTTTGTATAAGTACAAGTATCTAAAGTTCATCCCACTCGTTAAAACCGAAAATTTTATTTATACGTAATATAATTGCATTTTTAATACTTTTTAAACCTTTATTACAGTATAATAAAGAATATAAAGCGTTTTTTTTATATGTATGTCAATATTCGTTGTTTACTATCCCAGGTTCCCCGAAATAATTTTATACTAATTAGAAGAATATTTGGCAGAACTAAATAGTTTTCATTTAGAAATGCATTGTTTTTTTTATTGTGGGGAAAAACACATCTGTAGTATAGAGTATAGGGAACACTTAACAAATTTGACGTTAAAATCTAAATTTAAGCAAGAACAGCTTCTTAGTTTTAGACTGCGCAATTCATACAAAATACACATGATTTCTCTCATAGCTATAAACATTTAAATGCAATTCAGAACAATGTCTTAAAGTGAAAACTATTCTTCAATGTCAGGGGCTACAAAAATAAAATACTAAAACAAATGAAAAGCAGAATATGAAATGCGACTGCAAATCTTTTGAACAGGCACATATTTTGTCAGTTTGTAAAAAAATGCAAGCACATATCCCAGTTTCTAAATTTAATATATAGGTAAGCGTGTGACACTTGGATCACACAAAAATTAGCATTTCCTTATAATGTGCGAATTATATTAAAATTACATTAAAATCTTTTAACAACAAATACAATAATTTTTTATCTTTATATAAAGTACCTATAACACGTTGATCTATATTAAGCATTATTTTGGGATATATTCTTTTAAGTGCGTGCGGATGAGGTTCCCCCAAAACACCTTATAGTTCTAAGGGTATTGTGTGTGTCGAAAAAGTTGGAACATCACTGATCAGAGGACTACGTGATTCATAAGTGAAAAGTGAGTAGTGACTGTCGGAATGTGGCCTACGAAATTTGACACTTGTATCCGAAGGGTGTTGTGCTAAACTATCCTGAAGAACCACTTTTCACCAACGAACCACATCCATTTAATGTTCCAACAGGCATTCCGAACTTTCAACAAGAAATACTTACTTTCAATAAAAAGTATATATTCTTTGTTATTATGGTCCACCGCTTTTAAATGTTTGAGTATTTTGATTGGTCTTAGTAATTATTGACATTCAGCGTCAATATATAAATATAATAATTTCTCAAAAAAAAAAACATTCGACAGGATTGAAGTAAAAATTACACCAATGATTCTCAACCACTGTGCCACGGCATTTTTGTGTGCTGCCATTTTTTTTAAAATTATTAATTACACTCTGAAAAAAATTAATTCCAGAACCGAATCCTTCGGTCATTTTATAGAAATAAACTAAGGTATTCATGATGTATTTAAATTAATCAGTTTGGTGGATGGATGGATATCAAAATTCTTGATTGGGTTCGTAATCCATTTGTGATAACGGATACATTTTTATATGAATTAACCTTGAATGCAAAACTAATTTCGTTCTGTAATAAACGAGATTTAATTTCAAAACAATTGGAAAAGTGAATTAATTCATTTTGGATCAAAGTTAGAGGTGATTATTTCATATTAGCCGAAAGAATTTTTAAAATATTGTTACCATTTTTTACGCATTATTTGCGTGAATTCGCATTTTCAGCATTAACAAATATAAATCTGAAATCATTTTTTTATGCACCATGTTTTTGTAACCATTTTCATGCATTGTCATCCACTTCTGAGCTAGAGTCCAAATTTTAAGTCTCTAGTTCATCGGGAAGTTATAGTTTAAAATCAATTACAAAATGCCCCAGGACAGACATACAAGAAAGCGAGTTAATAAAAACATTGTAACCTGGGGCCCCTCTTTAAGCCCAGAGCCACAAAATTGAATACGTAGACGCAATATGACCCGTGCTATCGACTCGACAGTGGTCTTTGTTCGTGTAAATTCGTATAAATTCAGGATTTACAGGCCCTGTCGAAATCGGGCCCACCTCTTGGAGGCCCGATTCAAGACTAGAACTATTTTTTCACATTTTTATGCATTTTCATCCACTTTAAGCTATGATCCAATTTTCAAGTCTCTAGCTCATCGGGAAGTTAGTTTAAAATCAGTTATAAAATTCCACTCATACAGCCAAGAAAGCGAGTTAATAAAATATGGTAAAAAAGATTGAAGTTTTTAAATGAAGGTGACGAAATGAGAGTGGCCTTATCATTTTTACGACAAAATATAAGCAAAAATTTAAAAACCGACCAAGCTCAAATTTCACATTATACTTATTCTGAAAAAAAATTACACAATAAACATTTTGTTGTATTTGTCGTACGTATTATTTTATTGAACATTAAAAATTATTATGGTAAACTATACATACTGTATTTCGGATAAGTAAAATTCCTTTAAATTTATTTTATTGTTAGTGCCGCTAAATTTTGGAATGTTAAAAGTGCACCGCACAAAAAAAAAATGAAAATTTTTGAAATACACTCAAAAATAAATACAATTTTCAACTAAAGAGGTAAAATGTTGTGATTCCTTCTTGAAAGGTATGCGTTTTTTTGATACGTATAATATCTTTAAAAAGAAAAGCTTTTTTTTTCATTGAGAACATTTAGAAATCCCCGTGCAGTACAAAGTATCACACGTGTGCTTACAAAAGTAAGCATGAAGGAAGATGGAAATTAAAACCATGTGAAGGATTACAATACAAACATTCATGATTTCTCCAGGGTTCGAACCCAGGCCCTACGGCAAAGCTGTCAGCGTCTCTAACCACTGTAGCGGATGAGCGGCGAGAAAAACGAGCTATTTTATTTGAGCATGTTTTGCATAATGACACGTACTTCTTTTTGTTACCTTATAACTTATTAAATATTCTTGTTCAACTATTTCTCTTTAGCTTTTAATTATTTAAATAAGGTAACACTAAAACAAAAATCTTTGAGAGATTAGTGTATGAAAAAGAAAGTGAATATATGACGTTGATGTCTTTATTTACTGTTTTTATCTTGCCTCGTTGCCCTTTATATATTTTTACATTTATAACTAAAGCCTTGTACTTTCAGCATAAATCTCACTATTTATTATATTACTTTATTAGACTCTACGCTTTTTATTGAGTGCAGATAAGTTAATAAACAGATACAAAATGAAGAATAAATTCCTGTATTTTAATCTAACTAGCATTAAACACATTAAACATTTTATGCATAAAATATAGATTTATACATTTTTCTCTAAGTTTTGACATTCGGTCATTGTTTTCTTCTTTGCTCCCCTTAAAACGAACAAAACATTTTTCTGTTAACTTAGTATTCATTTTTTATATTATTCACTGAAGGCTTTTCGAATTTCAAAGTTTTGCTTTATTCATACAGTGTGAAGCTGTCATATTTATCTTTTGAACGACCTATTTTTAACATGAGTTTTAACATTCGGAAGAAAAAATATCGTAAGCCTTCAGGGAATCTCTCATGACACAGTTTAAATCTACTTTTTTTGGCTTGAAAAACTTTGCAGACGACATTTTCTTTTGTTACTGTAGGATTTTACTTAAGGATCTTGTATGATCCTCAAAATAACGCTAAGGGCCCTAGAATAAGAATAGTTAAGCTTACATATCAGTTAAAGAAGTAAAGATGCAAAATAAAGGAGAGAAAGAAATTAATATAGCATTTATATATTTTTAAACTTGTTTTGTGAGAAAATATCTTATTGATTAAAAAGGAAAATAACAAATATTTATCACTCCGGAATTAAAAAAAAAGTATATAAACAGGGTGATTTATAAAGAAGTATACAGTTTTAAATCACCTGTGATGTACATTAGAATCAAATCGAATTTGTATAATGAACGAATTTAAGTTTTTCATAGTGTTTTTGTTTCACATTTTACAAAATTATCTGATGGAATTTTGCAAACGTTTTAACATTTAAACAAATACAATTTCTCACCTTACAAAAATGTTTATATAATCTAGGTATAAACATTTATTTTAACAAAAAGTATTTGTGCATTTATATTATGATAATATACAAATGAGAGTTGGATAATATGGAATACGATTTACATTTTAAAAATCCTTAATTTTTGATAAAATTCTCCAAAATTATCATTAATATATACTATGAACAATTGTAAAAAATTGTCGCTTGACAAAAATTATTTTTAGGCTAAGCACCCTAAAAATCTCAAATATACCGAATTGTTTTCTTGCATTTTCTTGCGGCCCATATCAATGTGCAGCTTTTGCCACCTAATTTAAGATCAGAAAACAACTTAATTTTTCAGATATTTGAAGTTTTCTGAGTTTAGATTTTGGTTTCGGTTTCATTTTAAAGCATTTACCCCACTTAAATTGAAGTAATTGAAAATATTTTTGAGTAAGATCAACTCTTTTTGTATGAAAAGTGATATTAATTTCAAATTTCATTACTAAAATAATTTCTGCTTGATTATGTTTTGTGTGTTTTGAGTTCTCAAGCTACTTAATTCAGATTGATTTCAAAGCCTATTTTTGTTTTAAAAAATAGTTTATATAACTTAGAAGCCGTATCATCAATTGTTTCCATTTCAGAAAACGCCATGGTCAAAACTTTCTCAGGTTGATTTGAGAAATAATATTTCTAAGGGATGGAGAATACTACTGAAAATAATAAATTTGAAATCGCCCTCAGTTGATACTGCAATTACATTCCGAATACAAGTATTGCAGATAAAACTGAATATTTTCATCATGTACCAAACTCCATTATAGTAAACATATTGTAGAAATATTTTATATATATATATATATATATAGTATAGTATTTTATATATGTATAGTATAATATTATATATATAGTATATAGTATTTATATATATTTTTTATAACATAGTATTTTAAGTTCGGTGCAACAAATACTTAAACTTGCTGAACTTCCACAATTTAAAACTGAAAAGAAATTACATTTTATGTACAAATCTGGCGATTTTTAACTTAAGTTAGTAGCATTATTATTCTGTACATAAATACTTTTTGCTTCAAAACTTTTGTGGAAATATTAAGTCAAAATTAATCTGAATAGTCTGTCATTGTAACAAATGCTATAAATATTATGCAAAAATATATTTTGAATTAGAAAAATGTTTTAAGTCATATTGAATTAAAATAGTGTTTTTAAATAGAAAATACATTGGAAAATAATATATTGAAAAACAAGAGCTTTACGGGCTTTATAAGTTTTTGTTTTATGCCTTTACAAACTTTAAAGGCGTTTTTTCCCAGACTTTTAATCTTGAAGATGTAAATGATATTCTAAATACTCGGGCTTTTTTTTCTGTTCAAGATAGAATCTTGAAATTTTTTGTATGTACTTCCAAACGTATGCTCTATAAAAGTTAGTATGGATTTAGGTCTGAGATCTCTTGTCGTTTTTGTAAAAAATGCTAAAGTTAATATTTTTTTAAAAAAAATTCGGGTTTTTTCCAGGTTTAGCTAGAAAAATAATTTGTAAAAATCAACGTGTGAACAGATTTTCAAATCCATACCAACGTTTGTTAACCATAATTAAAAAAACATAAAGCACTTAAAATGACTAAGCAATTTTAAAAATTGAGCATTTTATAAGGGTTTAAAAAACTTCACAAATTTCTGATTTTTTAAAATTGTAAAAAAAAAAAAAATGGCTTTTCAAAATGACTATTTATTTACAAAACCACATAATAATAAAATCTAAGTATAAAAACAAAATTATTTTTTCTATTACTGTCTCCAAAAAATGTTTTGGTTTTAGTACAGGTACCTGTACCTGGTAAAGTCCAGGTACTTAAAAACAAAAATGATAAATGGAGAGTATTATGGAATAATTGGCTTAAACCGCTGGAAAACTAATGAAGACTTTATAAAACATAGTTGATTTTTACTATAAAAGCCAAATCTTTGAAGATACGTGAAAGTCGTTTCTGTTTTGAGTCTATTTACAAAAGTAGGACATATAATCTTTCTCCACTCCATTTCAATCAAAGTGATACAGCAGAAAGCAACTGGAGCATTGCATCCAAATTTCTTCTTATCGATCATCGGATAATTTTCCGTTACCGAAGATACATTCAGCGTCTTTGTTTCTTGGTTATTTAGTTGATGGCAAGAAGTCTATGTTAAATGATACATCAGGATGGAAAGATTCATCGCTAGTAACATAGGAATCATCTCTAGTAAGTTAAGATCTAGAAAGTTGATTTAAGTTTTAATTCTTAACAAAGTTTCTTTGAATTTTTGTTGCGGTTTTGGAGCCTTTAGTTCCTTATTTCTGTCATTTTCTTTTATTTTCTAGTTTCTTTTATTTTCTAATGCTTTCTTATACGAGGAATACGTTATTATAGAAGAAGATCCAGATTTACTGCCTCTATGTTTGAATTCTGCTATTATGGAGGGGGTGGTGATATTTCTATGGGAGGGTCAAAATCAGTTGACTTAGACGTATCAAGAACAACCATATCAGGGTTCTTGGAAGAATGAAGCTAAGGTGAATCAGACCTTGGAGATGGATGTAGAACATGGTAATTTGGTGATCTCATGGCCTGAGGCCTATGAGAAGTGAGGGTAGAAGCAAAAAAATCTTCGCTGCTAAAGACATGTCTGACGACATGCTAAATGCCAATCGCTTTGAAGCCGCTTAATACTGTGTCCTGGTCCAGACTATATTAATTTTGAAATAATAGAAAATTTATATTTTTTTCTATTCCTGGGCATTTAACTTTTAAAAATTTTTACTTAAGTTTTAAATGATTTTATATAATTGATAACTTTTGTTTTGCCTTCAGTTTTATACTCAAAACTCATTTTTAACTTTTTTTTATTCAGTATATTTTTTCGGGTTATATGGTGTATACCTAGTATTCCATAATACCCGCCACGTCATCTTGGAAAATGAACCTTTAAAATGAAGCACAAAACTCTGTCAGCTGAAAAAAAACAACCTCAGTATTACAAACTACAACTCTTTTAGTGTACAATATGTTTAATGTTCAAGTCTTATGTGCACTAGTAGAATACAATCTTTGAAAACTAATCTGCAAAAACTTTTGAAAAGAGCAAAAAACACTTTGTTCTTTTGTGAATGGTATGATAACAAACGGTTTACTCTCACTACAACACATCATGAAAGCCTTTCTTCTGTATTTTAAGGTTTTTCCACGAATTAGCAACAGAAAACAGAGCCAAAATCTCAATATTCCATATTACCTGACTCTCATCTATAATATTTTTACATATTTATTAATTTTTCATATATTTATATAATATTTTAAACATCATAGATAGCAAATATAGCTGTGCCAAATTCTATGGACGAGATAAAATTCATAATGGCTTTTATGTGTTGTAATAGTGTAGTAAAAATACAGTAAAATACATAATTTTTACATTTTACTATGCAGTCGAACCTTTATTTAACCGCTAGGCGTTCCGCTGGCGTTGAAACAGCTCCATCCATAGGCGCGTGGCATCTCTCAGATGCTCATATTTGAAGATTATTTAATTATATATATTTTATTGGGGAAATTTGACATTAAAATATATTTGACACAAAATAATTTTAAAAATAGAATCAGAAATTGAGATATTCATACGAAAAAGAATCAAAGAGATAATGGTTAGTTAACCCCGTGTCACCACTGATTACTTGCCATTTTGAAGTCTTCAAAAATCACTTTACAACAGTGCTTCTCAAAGTTACAAAATTTTCAACCCCATATTTAATCGTCATTTTTATCACCCCCCCTACAATAACAATGTATTGAACTCAATAATACTATACATTGACACGCTAAAGCTACAATACGACTTTAACCTATTAATTGCCACAGGCGTATATAATCGTCTCGATCAGTCAAAGTGTGAATTGCCCCGGGTGTATATATACGTCTTTTTAAAGAATGATCTTTTCTCTGCACTGCTATCCATAAAATTATTCCGAAGGCATTGGAATGCAATAAAAGGACCTTGAAAATATGCATGGGAAGGATTTACTTATTTCAGATTATTTACTTATTTATTCCTTTCCTCCCCCCCCCCCTAGTGCATCACGTACGCGCGCCTACGTGGAAAAAAGTTGGCGTTTGGGAGCGAATCGCGTAACTTTTAGTCGGCTGTGGCTGTTAAGAGATTAATCATAAATTGTACTAATTATCAAGATAAGTGTTAAGTTTTGTGTATAATTTTGTATATAAAAATCCCATTGGGTTACTGGTAATTATTAAACTTTTTGACTTATTACTGTTATACTAATTATAAAAAAACTTTGCGCAGTACTGATACATTTTTAAGAGTATTACATCTGTGTAAATGTGTACTTTATCTTTTATTTTGTCAGAATATATGTTTTATTACTTTCAGTATATTAATAATTTTTTAATCAACTTTTGCTTTCGGCTTTTCAATATGCTCATGCCCCCTTAGAGAGGCGCGCCTCACAATTTGAGAAACGCTGCCTTACAATGCTCAAGGGACATGGATTTTTCGTATAATATATTACAAAATTTTAATAATCTTTTCCCGATGTCCTGACAAGAGAAAACAGTACTTTCTTTTCCAAATTCCTGATAATGTTTCTCTTGGTTTTTCGTCGTGAATGGGTCGCTGTATATCATATATTTCTTCAATCCTAAGTTAAAAGGAACGAGATACTTGTATGTGGATATTACACTCAGACAGTCTTCTTAGGTGCTCTTTCAAAAGTTCGTATCCTAGTTTTCCAAGATATGTGCATGAGGAGGGATTTTGATACCCATATAGATATTTTTGTTTATTCCACATCTATATACATTGTGGATTGAAAATAAAATACAATCACTGGCTAGGTGCCTCAAAATATTTATTTTGAATTATTTTCTTATAAAACTGAGTACTGCACTATTTTACAAGAAAAAATTATAAAATTTAACGAAATAAAAGAAAGCCATAAAAACTGACGTGGTGGGATGCGCTTCATCTATCAGATTCAATGGCCCCTGTCACCGAAATATGAAGAAATCACCCTCGTTATTGACACTGAATCCTAGAGCGAGTGACTACAGGCAGATACTAGAAGAAGTAGAGGCATTTTTCAACCCACCGTGTGGATGCAGTACTGAATCTCTCTCTCTTTATTATGCATCTGGGAGATTCGTACGCCTAACGGAAGTTTAACGTACCCGCTAAATCTCGAAATAAAGTTCGTTTTATGGGAAATTCGTTAAATAGGGATTTATCTTTTAAGACACATTAGAGACCCCATAAATCAAAATTTTCATTTTTAAATTATTTATATTGTTTAAAAAAGTAACTAGTCTCATATTTTTGAAAATAAATATCCCCATTCATTTTACATATCTTATACATCAGTGAGTGAGTGAATGAATATTAATGTCCCACTGTTCAGCTACACGAGGGCTTTTTGGGGACGGTCCGCGTAATTTTGAACCATGGTCAAGTGACGCGGACGACACCTGAGCTGGCACCCCCCTCTCCTAACTACCACACCACACCAACGGGAGGACGTTTGAGCTCTCGACAGATTTAACGTGCATCGCTCCCCTACAAGGCGTGGCCGCGGTGGCCGAGTGGTCTAGGCATCGGATCATGGCTAGTTTGTCATGGGCTCGATCCTAGTACCACTAAAGATCCGCCGTGTAGGGAGCGATGCACGTTAAATCTGTCAAGAGCTCAAACGTCCTCCGTTGGTGTGGTGTGGTAGTTAGGAGAGGGGGTGCCAGCTCAGGTGTCGTCCGCGTCACTTGACCATGGTTCAAAATTACGCGGACCGTCCCCAAAAAGCCCTCGTGTAGCTGAACAGTGGGACGTTAATACTCACTCACTCCCCTACACGGCGGATCTTTAGTGGTACTAGGATCGAACCCATGACAAACTAGCCATGATCCGATGCCTAGACCACTCGGCCACCGCGGCCACATCTTATACATCAGAAAGAAATCTGTGAGGAGAATAAGAAAATAAATCATTGATCGGGAATATACTATACTTTCAACTCTAAAAAATAATTTTCTACTTAATTAATGAACGACATTTTCCAATTTTAAACCTACAAAAGAGTAATTTTAAACAAACATTATTTTACAACCAATATTTGTAAGCATACTCTACAACGTGCGTCCTTAAATTGAACTACTGATAAAATCCATTATTTTTACTTGAGGCTTTTGTTTGAAAAATTACAGCAAAATTTCTTTTCCCTAGTGAGTTAGGCAACTGTTAAAACCAGTTCAAGGCTATTGATTGCTATAAAAAGTACTAAAACAGAAAATAATTTCAAAAATGTCCTGAAATATTAGGGAGAAATAAAAGAGACAGAAAAAGAAATCAACTCCCACAAGAGAAAAAAGTTCGTTAAATAGAAAATGAACTTTACTATTTGGAGATTATTTTATGAAGAAAATTGTAAAATGTTCTTGATTCTAGTAACAGGTTCGCAAAATAGACGTTCTCAAAAGAGATATTCTTTATATGGAGGTTTGACTGTATTTTAAATCAAGTATAGTGACTTATTACACGAGCATATAAAAGGTTATAAAACACACCCAGCTGTATTGGAAACAATTACCAGCTCAACAGTTGTTGAAAGAGGAAAGTATGAAAAATTTAAAGATAATTAATGCCTAAAATTTTGTTTAAGTATTTGGCCTTTATGATCTTCATCATAGACATAAGTACTTGAGACGTCAATTTTGCATTTGGCGTCAAAATGCATTACCATTAAAGAGGAGATGCAAATTCCCAATCTTTTCGTTTCTCAAACTATTTCAAGAATCCAAAGAGTAAACTATTTTAATCCTGGACCATTTATATATTAAATAGCTAGATAGATCAGGTTCGAAAGACTATTGTGAAAGTTAAATGTTCGGTTAGCTAAATTTTTATTGCATCGACGTAATTTCTATTTACTAATTAGTGTGATTCGTTGCTATGGAATTCAACTTTAATAATGAGATTGTTTTTGATTCCGCACATAATATTCGTAATTATAATTAATGATTTGGCTCAATTTTATACTAACATAAATTTATAGACACTAGAATGTAATTAGCAACAGTTCGCTTAAGGTATTTAACTACTTGCGACAACTTTTTTTTTAAAAATTGGATTTAGTGGGAATTTTTTGTGGTTTTTTACATTTGTTTAGTACATAATTAAATAAATATGCTAAAATTAAGAAAAGAAAAATAAATTATTGTTACTAAAAAAGGAAAAAATTGGTAAAAATTTAAAAAAAAAAATATAACATGAACTCGACCCATTCTGTACCAAAAGTTTATGAACAAATTTTCAATTTTTCAATTCTGATGTGTTGCTATGTTATTCATCCTTAAAGGAATTTCAGGATAAGAGATCTTTTCATTTTTGCAAAAACTAGAGAACTTTATCTCAGTTATTATATGAAATTGCTTAAAATAACAGTGATTATATTCACATAAGGAAATGTAAATTTTGTAATAAAGCAATGCTGATAAATCTGAAGGTTAAAACACTTCTAATGTTATACAGACATACACAAAAATTTCAGTTAATTATTTTCAAAGCTTTTTTAGCAATCTCTGGCATTTTCAAAAGAAAAACAAAAACATCTTGAGTAAAACGCGTTTTAATGTATGACATCTTGCTTAAAGTAATGTCATCTGCTTTTACTAAAACATTTAGTTTTTGTTCTAGTGAACGGAAAATAATAAACTTGGTATTTTTATAAATCTATTAAAAAGGCATATAAAATAGAATCCTAAAAGGATTTGAAAATTCACCAATTTAGGGTAGTCGAATACCTTAATGATGTTCCAAGGTTATTTAGAGAATATGGCACTTGAATCAGGTTATTTTTATCGCAGTGATTTCACTCCCACATCTCTTTAACCAAATTTTATTGACATTTTTAACAACTGCAGGGAATATTATAGCCAAAGAAAACCAGTTTATTTCGAAAGGGACGAGACAACCAAACGTCACTGCCTCGGATTCTAAAGGGCAAAAAAAGGCGTGACAGCCGGGGGAAGGGAGAGGTAGGTACCAGGTCTTCAAACTGTGTTCCACGGAACCAGGGGGTTCCACGAGGCATATTCAGGTGTTCCACGATATAATTTTATACTCATTAGTAAAACGTCTTAATTAGTAGAATTAAATAGTTTTCTAATGGAGAATACTTATTTTTATATTTGTGGGGGAAAAAACCTACAACAAATTCGATGTTAAAAAAATCTAAACTTAAGAACATATACTAAATTTTATGTTGCAAATTGATGCAAAATACACAGTATTTCTCACACAATTATAAACATTTTAATACCATTTACTGCAATGTGTATGTGTGAAAAATATTTCTAGATGTGAGTGGCTACAAAAACTAAGTATAGAAACAAATGTAGCTCGGAATATGTATTGCGATTGCAGTTATTCTCAATAGACCTAGACTTCGACAGTTTGTTTGGGAAAAAAAAGCAAGCACATCCGCAGTTACAAAACATAATATACGGGTAGGTGACATTTGGATCATAGATTAATATTATTAACGAGTAAATTATACTAAAAGAGATTGATTTTTTAAAATTTTATATGTAATGTTTTTTTAGTTTCCTTTACATGTGTGTGTGTGGTCTATTATTGATCTATTTTAAAATATTATATTTTAAGAGGGTTCCACGAAAATATCTTCTATTTATAAAGGTTCCACGAAACTATCTTCTATTTATAAAGGTTCCACGAAACTATCTTCTATTTATAAAGGTTCCACGAAAATATCTTCTATTTATAAAGGTTCCACGAAATCGCATTTTAGTTCTAGGCGTTCCGTGAGTTGAAAACGTTTGAAGACCACTGAGATATATGAATGGTAAAAGACAGATTCCGTGACGAATGGAATATGAAAAGTAGCAGTGGTAAAATAATAATTATTACATTTATCTTTGCCCTATCAGTCACCACCGATAGATCTAGTTAAATTAAAAAACTCATACTCAAGAACACAGTGGACTGTCGTTGTATCTTTGTTCCAAAAGCCCATGGCCGTCTGGTGGTTGCACTCTTGTCACCCCGCGTCTTAGCGTGGGCACGCCCAATCGCTGATCATATTTCACTTCTCTACGTTTGTGAAGCGATTACAGCTTCTTACAAGTGGCGAGGCACTCAACACCTGGAATGTTGTAATTTAATAATTATTGGTGAAAGCATACAAAATATTTATTCGGGTTTAAGTTTTACAATGGCTTGCAGCCATATTTTGTCTCCGCATTTACTCACTTGAAATTTGACAACAGGAGAGTATCCAAATTAATTCCTGCTACTCTGAGATCCTTGTATTTTGTGTTTTCTCTAGTTATTTTATAATAAATCTATGTAGATTCTACATAGCTTTACGCATAAAAAACGCATAACGAAATGCCCTGACAGATTTTAAATATTCTCGATATTTCTGAGTTTTAATTCAAATAGGAAAAACTAGACTTTTGACTGCGTAGAACAGATGTGGATCATAATGCCACTAAATTTTACCAAAAAAGTAGGGTTCCGGCAAGTTAAATCTGTCGAGTAACGAAGTCCTTAGGTGTTGTGGAAGTTTGGAGAGTGGGATCATTATATGTATACATATATATATTTTATCTTATATACATCCCTTGTTGAAGGCCTCCGCCACGAACTATCTCGATGACGTAATGCGAGGGTGGAGTCTACAGAGAAGAGGCTTTTGAAGGTTGGACAATTTTATTCTTACAACTTTTGCTTTATGCTAAATGTAAAATTAACGGAGAAATCTATTTTTAACTGTGTATTGCATGGGTATTATTAACGTATATGTAGATGCTGTTCCTATGAAGAGATATCTGTATTAAAAATTGCTATACAATAATCCCTGGTGTGATTATTACTTGAACCTGCATTGTTGTAACGCAGTGAGTTCAACATCCCCCTTGATTTCAAACGAACAGGATTTCTATAACGGAAATATACTCCTGTTTTACGCCCTGAATCCCCTATTGGAGTCATTTTCTGCAAAACACATTAAAAGTTTCGAGTAAATTTTAGCAAAATCTTCTTATTGGATCTCTCTTCAACAACAAAGCTTATTGGATCCTTTCTCAACAACAAATCTCTAATTGGATTTCTCCTCAAACTCAAATATAGGATCTCTCCTCAAAAACAACTATTGGATATCTTCTCAACAACAAATCTTATTGGATCTCTCCTCAACAACAAATCTTATTTTGGATATCTCTTCAACAACAAGAACAAAAAAAAAACATGTTTGCTAAATAGTAAATCTCTAGGTCTAATAAATAAAAATGGATTTTTTTATGTATAATGCACTTGTTATCCTCCTTGGGAGTGGATTTCAACAAAAATCATTTTTGGCAAATCTCTACTCAATAAAAGTTTTTCAAATTTTCAAATTTCAAGTCTGAAGAGGTGCAATAGTTACCGAGATATCACGTGATGGGTGAGTGAGTAATGCGCTTCTTTTTACACACACACACACACACACACACACACACACACACACACACACACACACACACACACACACACACACACACACACACACACACACACACACACAACACATACATACATATTCCAATTATAGGATAATGGGACAGTTTTTTTTATCTGCATCTATAAAAATTTCGTATTTGAAAGAAATTTCTTTGAAAGATGCTATTCATCTCATTCATATAACGAATTTTTATCCTTGCAAAACTGCTTAGAAATATTTTTTGCTTTGTTTTTAAGCCATTTTTTCTGTACACGTGCGGGAAAGAACTTTTTAGAGACTTGTAAAACATACATCGCTCCCCTCTCATGGATATATTATATTAAATTCCCACTTCCAATGGCATCTATTTTTCTTATTCACGAAAACTTTGACGTTACGTCTTTTCAAGTGAAAATGAACATTAAATTCACATTAATCATTATGAACGTCTCTTTTAAAGAAAGAGACAGTGATTAATTTGAATTTAAAACCTTTCAAATATTTGTTTTCATTTCAGATGGAAAAAATTCCCCTGACGTTCATGGTAATCATATATAAATTAACTATTACGTGATAATTTTATCTTTGTGATTTTGAAATTTATGCCTGTCGAATGTCAAAAATTTTCCCTTCTTGACAGAAATAGCGAAAGTTATAAAACGTTTATGAAAAATTTCACACCGATATTTTCTACATTGAATACATCAACACATATGATGGATCAATAATCTTTCGTATTCAAAGGTATTTAATGCGAAAGAAAAATTAAATTTGCTTTGTGTTTTTTCCCTGGTTATATATCTATATCATGCCTTGAGGAAGCATAGAGAAATTGGTTAATATTTATCATTCTGTCTCCTTAACAAGTAATATAAAAAAAAATTAAGTCAATTCCTACTTAGATAAAAAAAAATAGTTTAGTTAATTTTTATTAAATAGCTACAATTAAGATAAATATGTACAATATCGATGTAGATGTATATACATATGGCGGAATCGAAATATTAAGTGGCAATTAATTTTTATTAATTGTCATTAAAGTATCGTATTTTCATCCTAAGCAATCGAGTATATAAAATTTCAGTTCAACACAAATGCTTTGAGACGTGAGGGAAAAAAAATCTCTTAAAGTTTTGACCCAAGTCGCTAAAAATGAAGCCAACGTGGCTGTATTTGTAATTCTTTAAAAATTAATTTTAGTGAATAATTTTAATTTATTTTTATTAAATTATCATATTGTTTTTCGAAACAATAGTGTATAGAAAATTTTAGCTCAAATGAGCGCTTTAAAATGTGAGGAAAAAAACCCTTTTCAAGTTTTGACAAAAGTCACCAAATGGTCGCTAAGTCACCAAAAATGATGCCAACTTGGCTATATTTGTAACTCTTTGAATAATTAGTTTTATTCAATTAGTTTTTATTAATTATAATTAAATTACTGTATTGCCATCCAAAATAATCGTGTATTTTAAGTTTCAACTCAATTGAGTGCTTTAAAATGCATTTTATTAACGATTGAAAATTTGAACAAGATAATTATAGAGAGAGTCTGAGGAGCAGGAATTGAATAAATATAGAGAGTGTGTGAACTGATAGTAGGAATTGAATAAATATAGAGAGTGTGTGAACTAATAGCAGGAATTGAATAAATATAGAGAGTGTGTGAACTAATAGCAGGAATTGAATAAATATAGAGAGTGTGTGAACTAATAGCAGGAATCGAATAAATATAGATATAGTGTGAACTAATAGCAGGAATTGAAAGAAGGCACATATCCACTTTTTGTCTTTCCCCAACAATTCATAATAGTGATCTAGTTTTGAAAGTTATTGATTTACAATAAGAGTTACTGATTTACTATACTAAATATCTAAAATAGTTAAAAACTGGAAACAAAAGTACGCAAAGTTTTGTAAAAATAACAAGCTTAACCATTAAGTTAATATGTTATTGAATACACATTATGTATATGAATTGATTGGTTGCTCAAAGGGGCCAGCATCGAGTTATAAATCTTTACACGGGCGTTAACACATATTAAACTACTTTAATTTGAAAATGGATAGTTTAGAAAATTGATACTGTGATTAAAACAAAATTTCTTTTAGTGGCAAAATGATTCACTTGATCAAACTACTGTTAATGTGGCAGATTATAATATAAATTACGTTGCCAAAAATAAAATTTAATTTTTGAAACAATACTTTTTTGTTGTTGTAATTCATTTAAAAGTCATATATAAATCTGCTACCAGAAACCAAGATTTATATAGTGATAATGATAATAGGCGTTGTTGTTGTTTTTTATTCCACCTGATCTCGACTGAGTCAGATTCAGGCCCACGATATTCATCATGGCAAGTGGCTAGATGTACGCCTGATGTTGGCCATAGCCTTGAGCATCATTCAAATGACGGTACGATTTAGCTCAGTTCAAACCCAATTTTGAGGGAGCCTCCCACCTCTTTTCCCCTTCCACCAATTTCACGAGAGGGCTTGCGGCTGGACGGCTATTTAATCTAATCCCATGCCACAAAGGCATTATATATTTAGAAGCATCCATGTCTTTCCTGGGATTTGAACCCAGGCCCTAGTCAGCGTACCTAACCCCTATACCGGATGGGCGACATGAAAATAAATAGTGGTATATATATATATAATCTTCCAAAACTTACATACAGTAGAACTAGTCCAAAAATCAAATTAAGCCTTTACGTTATGATATGCGAAATCGATTTCAAGTTTCCGTCATATATCATTTCAGCAACGAATTAAGTGCAATATTTATTTAAACAAAAATACTATCTAAAAAAATAAAATTTGTCCAGCTTTGATGATTACCACAAACATTTACGAGTGCACAAAATACATATATAGAATCCTAAAGTAAAAAAATTAGAATAGAAATATAAATGAAATTAATGACTATTTAAAATAGATTACTTTAAAAATTAAGATGAGGAGCAAGCTAAGATTAAATTACATTAACAATAATTGAAGTCAGAAAATGAATTAAAACAGATGAAATAGGTCTAGCATATTGTGCGTATGCATGGATTGAAAAAGAAAAATTCATGAATAAGACTCAAATTTAGATTAAGATTGCCGAAATACAGAAAATCAGCTTCGTTTTGATGGAGCTACATCAAAAGAAGAAAAATAGAAGTGCAAATATGTAACTGTTAAAAGTAAACTTTTAAATTATTCCTTCGAGAATTGTAATTATTCTACAAAAACAAACAAATGAATAAATATAATACAAAATAAGTATGATGTACGAAAATATATGAGGGTCTCTAAGTTACATGAAGAACTTTATCTCATTCAAAGACGACTTGGCCTAAAGTCACATTTTATGCCAAGCTACAAAATCACTTTAGAAATCTTTAAAATACTTAAAGTGATTTCCAAAAATATCTTCTAATTGCAAATAAGAATTACCCACTTCACCATATCATATTTAACATATTTAGATCTTGAATGTTTGGGTTACATGTGCTTCTTCCAGCATGGAATTTACTCTCCTAAACGTGATTGAAAACCATCTGGTAAAATCACAAGTGGATTCATAATGAAGGTATTTTCCCTGGGGATGAAACAACGAACAAGGATCATTATCAAGATTCTTTGCGTCATTTGCTAAGAGAATAATGGTACCCTTCAATGAAAACGCACTTCTCATTGATCTGAAATGATCTCGTAGTTTCTTGTCAGAACTGAAACAAAAATACCTCAGTATCTCACCTATTCAATGAACTTACATTCCCTCTCTTCCGCAAACATGTGATATCTGTATTTATTTCCATTACTGGTAAAGAGTCTTCAGGGATGTCATTTAAAATCTGTATTACGAATTAGCGAGGCACGATCATACCATAAGTGTGTTGCAAAATCATTCAAAATCATAAATAAAGCTGTTTTAAACACGATGAAAGATAAGTAAATATAATATCCATTTATAAATAAACAGTAACATTAATAATGTACGAGATCAGATGTCACACACGTATTTATAAAATACATGTATCATCAAAAAACGCACTCCATGCTTGTTGGGGATGCATCTCTAAACAAAATTACTATACATTAACATATTCATGTTTCATATTTTAATATCATTTATGTCTCCTTCTTATCGAATGCCGTGACAACTCCCGGTGGGCCTTGTTCTTCTCAAGAATTTTCCTCCGGTCTCCCTCTCTTTTTTGACCATGGTCTTCCAATTGGTCCCTGTTAGGGTAGCGAATTCCTATGCAGTCAACCTACCTGAGGGTCGGCCAACTCCTAATTTTTATTCCAATGGTTTTGGTCCAAATGATTTTTTGTGTTGAACGTTCTTAGTTCATTTTAATAAAGTGGCCGGCATATTTAATTTATCGGATTTCTGTATATTTAAGGTGATATGGTATCTTAAAAATCATTAAACTGTCGAAATTTTTTTTATTGGCTTACTTGATACCCCCAAAGGTTTATAAATATGCCTGTAAAATTTCAAAGCTTTACCTGCATTTTTCATTAAGTAAAGGAGCAATGTTTGATGCTAAACAGCAACTACCACGCCTACATTTCAGATTATCTGCTAGAAAAGAGCCTGATATAAAAGGAATTAATTATTTTTCTAATGCTCATCAATGAGATTGACATTATATATGCAGTAATAAATCATTTAAAAAAATAATTGTGCAATTCATGCAAAAATTCTAGTTTGTGAATTATTTACTGGAAGATCAAATGGATTTGGTCAAGATTTAAAATTTGTGCGTGATTTTTATGATATTATTGTGGATCTAATTGAAACTTCAAAACGGATTTTCCCAAAGCACAAATACTAAATCTCATTTTGATAACTCAGATAATTAAAAATCTAATTCGCAAGAACAGCAAAACTCTCCCATTTTTATATATTTGTTTTTGGTGATATATATATATATATATATATATCCCATGTGTCTCAAATTCAACACTATTATTATTAAAATATTTTAAGATATTTATTTAAGCAAATGCATATATGCAGTTCTTAGATTTTGATATATTTTACATATAAATTGTTATTTGATTTTGCTTCCATTCGTGTACAATATTTAACATGCAGAGGCTTTTAAAATCATAGAAATAAAAAGTAAAGGCACAAACATCTTTCGTACATGTTTTGCATTAGCTCTGAAGTGTGTGTATTTATTTTTTTATAATTATTAAGATAAAGTTTTATGAAATATTGATCTTTCATTCGGTTTTTTTTCTATATATTAATTATGGCAGTATACTGTTTAATTGTTCTACATTTGCGCAATTTTTTATGGTAAGTAGTTTTAAATAAGCTAATTAACATTTCATAAAAGTTTCAGACTATTCGATGAATATTATATCATGCTATTCATGGAATGAAAACTTCAAACTCATATTTTTCCAAGTTGAATTTTTGTACATGTACTATTATTAAAAACCCTAAGGCTTTTTTGATAATTGAAGTATGGACTTGAAATTTCTTAAACATGTTCTGAAATGTATGTTTTGTAAAATTGTGAATGGCATTAGCTCTAACATGTTTAGAACTATTTCTAAAAAATTTCAAAATCAAAATTAATGTTTTTTTTTGGAAATTTTTGGAAGTTTAACTATAAAAAAATGATAAAAATTAAAGAGCAACAGTAGAAAAAAGCCCATGGACAGTTTTATGTAGTATATTATAAGGTACTTGGAAAAAAAATTGTGAAAGAAAAGAGACATATTTAAAAAAGCCTTAGGGATTAAAAAATGCTTAAAAAAGTTAAAAAAATTTTAAGTTTACAAACATTTTTCAACAAATTTATTATTTTTTGTATGGAATTATTATTAAATATTAACCTTTATAAAATACAATTAAAACCAAATATCAAATGTCAAAAATAAAAAAAAAATTGTGAAGATGGTACCATATTGCCTTAACAACAATTGATTCCCTGAAGGCAGGTAAAGTTTTAAATTTGAGTGCCTGTATTAGATTCCATCATCTTCAGTAGATATCAATTATGTAAAAATCTATATTTTTATATTGTTATATTAGAGTAATATATTGCAATAATTTATATAATATTTATACGATTAACTTTAATATTACAATATTAACTTTTATACTTTATAAATTATATTTTTGTTTGTATTTTTTTAAATTCTCTATCTTTAATACTATAAACAATCTTTTTCAAGGAAAAAAATTAGAGCTTTTTTATTGTTTTCTAAATTTCTCTATCGACTGAATCTAATTTAATTAAGGGGACGCATATGTTACTAATGTTTACAGTGGTTCCTCAGTTTATATGCCTAAGGAAAGGAGATACTATGAATTTAATAGTGAATTATACATTAATAATTACAAGTGATATACTGCTTTTCAGAAATTCACGATGCAGTTGATAAATTTTTAAGCTCTTGAAAAATTTATTTGTTTAGGTACAATCTAATTATAAGCTAAAATTTAATCAAAACTGAAACTGTATTTTCAGATCATTAAATATTAAAAGCTACTTCCGCTTTTCAGTTGATTAATTTTTTGGAATACGACCCAAATATAATCATATACATGAAAAATGCATCAAAGATTTTTATGAAAAAAATCCTTTATATTACCTCGTGTTTGTATACAAGCATCGATTCTGATATTTTATTAGTTGAGTTCCTTACGGTATCTTAGTTATCTATATTTTTCAGATAAAAAAAAAGTAATGCTCCACTGTAAATGATAAAGGTTCATTTTCCATTCTCTAGGACATTCGATCGTGATTTAAAATTCTAATTTCATTAGTCACAACTGTATTTTATTTTTCTTTTTTCTAAATTATTCTCCTCCCCCCCCCTAAAAAATTCCTCTTCTGAACTATTAGACCTATGGAATTAAAACGTGGTAATCAACTTCATATTAATGAGTAGAGATTGGCTAATAATGGGTTTTAAGGGAATGGGGTCAAGGGGACATTAAAGATAAAAATACCCTTTTTGAGAAATTAGACCTACATAACTAAAAAGTGGTAACCACTTTATACTGATGAATATAGATTTGCTAAAAATGGGTTTTAAGAGAAAAATGGGCATTAAAGACCAAAATACCCTTTTTTGAGCTATTAGACCTAAAGAACAAAAACCGTGGTAACCAAATTTGTATTGATGAGTAGAAATTCGCTAAATATGGGTTTTAATTAAATGAGGTACGGGGGGGGGGAGGGGAACATTAAATACAAAAGTTCTCTTTTTTAAACTAATAGACCAACATAATTAAAACGTGGTAACCACTTTATACTAATGAGTAGAGATTTGCTAAGAGTGTGTTTTAAGGGAATGGGGTTAAGGGGACGTTTAAGACCAAATTCGCATTTTAGAAATATTAGACCCATAAACGTGAATTTGAAGATCATCTTTATTTTATTAAGTAAATATAAACTAAGAGCGAGTTTTGTTGAAATCTACTTCTATGAGGTTTACAAAGATAAGATACAAAAAATCATGGACTTATTAGACCATGAATCCTGAAATATGACGAGCATGTTTACGAAAACTGCTGCAAAAACGATAAACATATTTTTGCTTTAGAAATTCTAACTTATTCTATCTTTCCTATCTTTTTTTTTAAAATTAAGAGGTAAGGACCCTAAAAATGTTTTTCAACATAATTAAAAGCTTAATATTATATGACTAAAATTTCAATAACTTAAAAAAAAACATGTACAAAGAAGACTGTTAACGCGTAAAACAGAGAATCGTTTACCACGAAATAATACAAAGGTCCTGACAAACTACTATGGATTCCCTTTCATTTTTTTTCTCTCAATACCAAACGAAAATCACTTAACATGAAAATATTTTTTGTGATAATGAACAAAATACGGAAAACACCAGAGATTTAAGAAGGTGTGTGAAATGAAAGAAAGATGGTTTCGCATTTTTCTATATAATTGGACTTTCTCCTACTTTATCATCAGAAGAATTCGTTGCAGTAGATGATGATAATGTGTGATCTGCCCCAAATTAATGACAAACAAATACAATTTGCAGTATGATCAAAGCTCAAAAATTATCATTGATGCAGATACGATGAAAAGGAAATGAATGACGTAGCTCTCGTTCCCACGTCATCCGAAATGAGGAAGATCATGAAAGCTATGCACAGTTATTTAGACGCCCATTTCAATAGTGAAATGAATAACAAAATGAGTGATATTGAACAATTTGTTGACAAATTGATGCTCAAAAAGATAATGCAATGAAAAAAAATTACATTGTTTTCCAAAAACTCAATAAATGTTTTGTTTTTCAAAAAACTTGAAGATTTTGTGTTTTAAATTTTATAAATTCTCGTGAATGCTTTTGTTTCTTTGACTTTCATGGAATACACGCACATATACATATCTACATGAATAAAATGTACTCTAATAAACTTAATTTTGTTGAATATATGTTTTTTTTGTTTGTTTTGCAATGCCCTTTAACACGAAAAAATATTCAAATTGCCACTGTTTCATGGTAAACGATTTTCATCGTACTTTAAAAACATCAAGAAATATCCAGCGAAGTTGGAGCGAAACGGTTAGTAATAATTATATATCAGCAAGGAAATTTTATATGGTTGCAATTTATTACAATTTGTTAATATTAAATAGTTTTTATTAAATATAAAAATTATTTATTTTACTACTTCTTTTAGGTTAAAATATACACATAGGATCTGGAAAAATTTTTTATATGGTCTCAGGATATTTTTCGTCAGAAAAGATTAATTGATAATTCCCAAACGTATACAATTCATTTTTTAAGATTTCAAGAAAAAAACAAAGATTGACTAGACATGTAAAAAAGAATGAAAAAAAAAAACTTCAGAGGTATTATAAATACAAACTCGAATTCCTTTTAAAATTTCTAATTAATAATTTTAAAGATAATAGTATGTTAAGATTGAAAGAATTTCTTTTTCGATCAAGATCAATCTAAAATAGGAAAAATAAAATATCACCAGAAAATTTCTTTTCAGCATAAAATACTATTTTTGATGACATCTTAAATATATTGATCCTCCCGCAATAAGTAGCTCAAAGCAATAGTAGAGTTAAAAATTTTGTTTTTATGATTATTAAATTAATTTTGATTCTACTTTTCCTTCCACAGCTTATCGATAAGAGTATTGATTATGGTATACAATAAATCATTCAAATGGTAAGTTATAAAAATTATGACAGTTGCCCCCCCCCAAGAAATCTATTGCTTTGATAAAGAAGTGATTTTAAAACTTTTTGAAAGTGTAGCCCCATGAGGAAAATCAGTGTGTGATACGATCTATTATATAATACAGGGTGGGTACAAAAGATAGACCCGATTTTAAAAAAACATATTATCAACACTACTACACATATTACAATAAGTCATATATAAATGTAAAGAGAAACATACCAACTTTTTTTCCGTTTCAAATTTTATGTGTGGACTTTTGTTACATGTTATATATACAATCTGTAATCCATTTCGTTTCATACATTTTGTATTATTACACTATCAATAGTTAGTAATTATGCACTAATCCTCTGCTATTTGATGTGTCAATTGCAAATGATACTGCTTGTTTTCTAAGACATGTTCACAGGTGGATACTCTCGTAAACTTGAGACAGATCTATACGCCGCTCTCTCTAATTCCTTGGGGATTTGAGGGAAACATTTCTTTCAACCAACTTTCACCAAAGGTAAGAAAACATGATTATACAAATTAAATTTATTACATAAATTCTGTATTCGCGAGTTTTGAGAGTTAGTGAAGGGAGGATCGTGAGTTATTGCAGTGAGAATCTATGATTATTAAAGTGAGAATTGAAGATATCCAAAGATATCCACTCGGATGTGAGCTGAGAGAGATCCAGACAGTTATTATAGTTCAAGGCCTCATCCGTAGGACTTCTGACAGACAAGAGTTCAGGTATTGGGCGTATTATTTAAATAGAAGTTAGAAAGTAAATTGCTAGAGCGCGTCTGAGTTAATAACGAGCTTGTATGGGTTATCATAGAAATGAGTTGAATGTTCGTAGATATTATCCCCAGGCTAACTGGTCTCACCTTCGCGCTTTAATCATTGATCCAGATGATCTTAATTTTATTATTATTGTGTCTGTGTGAATTCTTGTGACAAATAAACGATTATAGTGAATCATGTCGTCTGGTCAATTAGTTGCTCCCACACTTCTAGCCGGGTCCGAGAGTAGACAAGGAAGATTACAAAGAAGTAGGAACAGTCCTACATTACAAACTGTGCCGCGAACTTTGAACAAAACTCACAGCCTCACCCTTTCTATCGCTCCTTCCAAGACTCTTGGCGAGCCTGTACCAAAACCTTTACACAAACAACCTGTTTTTTTAAATAGATTTCGAATAGATTTAATTTCAGCTATGCTAATATGCAAGTATTTTTAATAAATGGTCGAGTCCTAATCCCGAAATCCCGGGATTGAAAATATGACACGGGATTGCAAGCCCTAGCACTGCCCATACCACGCATGAATGGTGGCTCTGAAACTTTACTATTTTACATAACATCCTATAATTGATATTTGCTCCAAAGTCCATTTAATTCTGATGATTCCTTCATGGTTGTGCATTTTTTCAAACAGCAGTGTATTTCATAATATGTTTTAAAATAACTATTTTCGTAATTTAGGAAATAATATATATTTCATAAATATCATGTTACAATTTACTTTTTGAATAAGTTCTAAAACTGAAATTTACTTTCATGAGAGTTTATAAATGTTTTAAAGGTTCTGAATCATTTTCAGATTGGTGCATTAAAATTTTTTTGGTGATTTAAAGCACTTTAATTTCTAATTATTACTCTTAAATTTCCCTTATCAGAATGTTATAAAGCGTCACTGGAAACATTTTATTTATCTTTGAGAAAAAGAAAGGTTTTTTTTCTCTTGGTAACGAGTAATAAGCTGTGGTTTATATTGTTTTTTAGGAACTCAGGAATAACGCTTAGTTGCATTTAACAATATAACTAAAGTATCCTTCTAAAAAAGCTTGCAAGCTGCCTAGTAGCATTTTTGTATTTCTTATGACATTTCCTTTAACTCTATTTCAATTTTTTTACATAGTTATTTTATCAATTTTCCTTTTTTAAGAAACTGTTTGTTACAACGAATTCAAAATAGTAAAGAAAAATTCCAAATTAATTTTAAGAGCGAAGTTTTACTAAATAGTCGGTAACAAATTTAATGTAAGCACCAAAAATTACCATTTTTAATCCTAATTATTTTAGAAAAGACTTCAGAATTTAAGCAGTACCGTGTTCTTTTTCGCAATTAGATTAATCTAATTAAATTAGAAATAACAATAACACCAACAGAAAGCAATAAAGCAATGTATGAACTTTAGTTGTTTATCTGGGTAATTAAAAAATGTTTGCTAGAGTGTAATAAAAATATTTTTAAAGCGCTACATCTCTGTTTATTGCCCTCCTGGGTATAACAGTTAAATTAATAGAAATATAAAACATGTAAACACTTGTAAACATTTGCTGTGTACCTTCATTAAGTTTTTTGTCTAGAATATCAATTACTACTTTTATTCCTGTGCAGCAACCTAAAAAGAAATACCCAAGTGGTTTATGATTAATTTAGTAATTTATCGAGGCATTTAGTCTTCTTAGAAATTGAATTTTCTTGTACAAAAAAAAAGATATAATGTTTCTCTTTATTTGATGTTTTCATTTCAAGAGATAATTTTTCAAGGTAGCTGTTCTTAAACTTTCGATTACCGCTGTCCCCCCTCTAATTTATATATGAGCTTGACATCGCGGCTCCCCACAATGATTCCCAATACATAGTTGGGTGATTTAAGAGTTCCTCAGAGCTCCTGAGACTACCTCTGCTATTTATATAGACTTTTTTTAACATTATTTTTTTCTTTTGATAAAACAGTAAACACCTAATTACACAGATATATTGGCAAATTCAGGTGAAGGTTGGCTGGCCAAAAAGCATTGTTTAAACCTGCAATACTGGTTCCTAAGGCCAGGAGTTTGCTCTAGTACTACTTTGGCTAAGACTATTCTATCAAGACTATAGTTATCTTAGGTTTATAACTATTTTTTGTATATTTTTGTAACATATATATATAATTATTTCAAATAAATAAATAATGTGCTTAACTGTTTTAATTAAGGGTTTTAATGAGAAGGATATTACTGCTTTTATTTTACAAGTGCTACTATATTAGCTGTGATATTTGAAATCTGCACTTTCAATTCCGATTCTACGCTTTCCAGACGTTTTTTGTATTTATTTTTGAGATAAGAGAGAGAGGAACTGAAAATATTTTTTCACATAAATAAATAGTTTGAAATGACTCCCGAACTTTCAGAGTTGTCGTGGGCAATTCAGAAAAAGGTGCTTGTAAGTGACCCCAAACGTTTGGAAGGTACTTATTCTTGTAAACCAATTTCAAAGCTCCTTATGTTGAAATTTTATAGACACTTTCTTATAGACAGATAGACCATTTTTCAACACATCTACAGAAAATGGCCCTTAAATCTTTACACATGATTTTCTGCTATATTTTTTGATAACATAACATTGTAGTTATGGCTATATAGTTCCTTCCTTCCTCAGTGGCTCAACAGCACAGGGTGGACCTTAGCCTTCTCAAGAAGCCTTTTCTAGGCCAGCCTTCTTCCTGCTTGTGTTCTCAAATTTTTAGATCTCAAAACTAGTAGATCTCTTTTTAGGCCACCAATCCATCTTAGATTTCGTATGCTTCTTGTCCATGTGCCAGTTGGTTGGTCATTGAAGACTTTTTAGTGTTGCGGTCTTCTTTCACTCTGACAGAGTGACCTGCCCATTCAATTCGTTGTATTTTTATAAAGCTGACGATGTTAGATTCCTTATATGAGTGATGGAGCTCGAAACTTCATTTTCTTCACCTCGTTCCATATTCCTGAATTCCTCCAAAAATAAATCTTAAAATCTTCCTTTCGTGTATACTTATCATGTTCTCATCTGCTCAAGACATGGTCCAAGTTTCTATGCATAAGTTATTACTGATCTTAAAATACTTTCATAAAATATAACCTTTGTTTTTCTTTTGATTAAATTCAATTTCATATATTTTCGTATTCAATTAAGGAATCTTTGGGCCATAGTAATTCCCTTTTGTATTTCAGTAGTACAGTCGTTCCTATTGTTAATTTTACAGCATAAATAAGTGAAACTGTCAACAACTTCAAAATTATACTTTAAAGTGTGAATTGTTAAAACATGATTTAGTTCAAGGCATGCATTTGGTTTTATTCTTATCAATTTTCAGCCCCTTCTGAGGGTCTCTTTCTCTAAAGATAGGTTTTATAGTGACTAACAATAAAAAGCTGAATTATTATTTTTGATCGAAATATATGTTCTAGTGCAGATATTTTCATTGGAAACAGTTTAGTAATCTGTTCTATGATGACACTTTTTAATTTTTTTATAAAAGAGGGAAACTTTAACATTAAATGAGACCTTCGCGGATTCCCTAAAAAAGTTCGGGGGATCCCTGGTTGCCCACGGAGCACAGTTTATGAACAACTGCTTTGGAGTATAGTAAATTACAAAAGTATTAAAAATATTATTCCTATATATCTTTAATTATTTCTTTATATTTTTAGGTTTATATATAAATATTTTGTTACAATAATTTTATACTTTGTAATGTTATTAACCCATCTTTTTTCCCCAAGATTTGAATTTGTACTTGAAT
>BMAO01027464.1:0-33152 GCA_019973975.1 Trichonephila clavata
CAGTATGCCGTTCAGATTTACGTATTGCTCTTCGTCAGTCTCAGAACACCTCAGAACACATATTACAGACTGTGCCTTCTGTGTAGGACCCTCCCACCGATTACCTGGCACTTGTAGGAGGTCGACCAATCACCAGCATCAGGTAGCTAGATCGGCAGGTTGGCCTCTCCAGGTATGTCATCCAGTCTCATTGGTCAAATCACATAGTTTCCTTCCTCAATTTCCAACAGAATGTGTTCCATGGCTCCTTTTCTTCATCGGCTTCTTCGCCATTGAATCGCATAGTGGGTTTTAAAATGGATTTTCGTATAAGATCACAGTTCACCGCCTAATCGAAACGCCTAGAGTTGCTCCCTGTATTCTGATCTTGGTTACGGTTTTTCATTGAGGCCGTCGGGCTTTGTCACCATAGTTTAATAGTCACCTGTCTTTGAATTCACATCGTAGAAAGGCTGCATACGTGGCAGCGTAGGCAGAAACATCCGTGAAGATGTGCACCGTGAAATCATCAATTTTCAGCAAACAATCGTCAGATATTGCACATTTAGACATGAAATGCATAGTTCTCCCAAAGTCTATATTTTATTGTTTTGATTTCTTAAACGTACCTCATCCCAGCCTATTTTTCCTCCTCCCAAGCCTGCTTGCATAATAATTTTGGTAACAATAAAGCTGGAGCCGTAAACAATCGGATCATTATCCCACTGTTGATCCTGGGTCATGACACTACACCATAACTTCTTTCACTTAGGTGCAAATCTATGTTACAGGCAGTAACACCGAAGAGTTCGTCGCTGATTACATCCCAGCTCAGGGCCAAGTACCATTTGTTTATCTTGATCTTATTAGAGTCATTAAAGCCCAACAGCGCAATTCAAATGCGCCTTCTTTCATTATTCTTCCGCGATTTCCAGTTGTTCCCAGTTCTGTAACGTCGTGACTTTCAATAACTAAATTGTCCACGTAAAATCCTTCTTTTAAATGACCAGGTGCAATGTACCATAAGGCTCCTGTTTGGAATTTTCTTGTTTCAGATAGTAACTTATATTCATGAGAAAAGGGCTGGAGAAACGCCGAAGACTACTCGACAAATGACGATAAATTCTTATTGCACCGAGCATTCAGTGTTCTCCCGCCATAAAAATCTTGTCCTATCTTCAGTTCTCCAAACGTATCTGTAGAAATGCCTGTTTCACATCATGCTGAAATTACCTGTAAACTTCTGAACGGAATCTTGTCGTAAAGGCAAGTATTTTATATAAGACTTGGGCCCCATAAGCATTCATTCAAAGAAATATCAGTTTCTTAGACGAAGCGTCAAACTGGGCGAAGAACCTTCGTGAGTAAGTGGCCGAAGGGCTGTGGTCTGTGAGGTAGATAATGGACTTGCTTGACAGGCTGATCGACGAAAATATATTATTGTAGCTCCCATGTTTTAAATATTGCATTTATCGTAGGCTGAGAGTAATTTTCGTTTATCCGGCAACAGTTGCTATGCGTCTGGATATAACGTCGTATTTATCTTTTCGAGGCAAGGATGTCAAAGCTAACCGTATTAAAGCAAGCTGTATCTTTTGATCTTCTGGAGCCTGTGTTTCCCTTCAAATGGGTCCAAGAGTTGCATAGCCTTCAAGAGAAAACTTTCCCATTTTCTGCCTTCCTCTCCTTCAGGATCATATAAATGCCCCATTGATCACCTTTGTGTCATGCCACATTTGGCTTGTGTGAGCTGGTAACAAGCTTCCTTTTCTTTTCCCAGTCCTAGGTGTCCAAACCCAGCAAAGTTTCTTCTGGTCTCCTGAATCTCTTGCACATCTATTCTGCCAGTCAAAATAAGCGCCTAGCTATAATCAAGCTCCTAGGAAAGAACTCCATTATGGAGTGGTGAATCTCATTGTATCTCATAAGATTTTGTTCATGGGAAAGCTCTGAAACGTTTCTGTCATTAGTCCTGGGCAGGGTTGAGCATATCTTGTTTAGCCGAAGAAAGACAAATGAGTTGAATAATTTGCGATTTTAAAGCTTCCTACACCATGTATATCAACATGGCTCCAGAAGCAGGAGATTCTCCTTGAGCAGTCCATGCAGAATATCTCCTCTTCCCGGTGGAGAAAGAATAGTTCTGCGGCGTTCTTTCTACTGTCAGGACCATGTGAGATCATCATCCAACAATCATCGAACTTTGTACCATCTTAATTTCATTGAGTCTAGTCTCCTGTGATTTTGAGATATAATTTCATGTTCAGAAGATTTGTTATAATGTTCTGTAGATCCTCTTAACTCAATTATCGGCATGTTCATCCTTAGGCGAAAATACAACACATACCATGCAATCATAGGAAATGGATCATCATCTCCGTTGCTGGTCATCTCACTATGACACCTTGCAGAAATGTCTCCAACCTCAAACCAGAAACAGAGACATCTTTTCATATCTTTCTGCCTCCCTGTCCTCTAGCTCATAATCAAATAAACTTTTAACTAGTCTTGAGCTTAAAATGAGGCAGTCTGAAAATACAGTCAGTTTGCACCAGTTAGCCGCTTAGAAATTAACATAGCCACCAGTCCTGGTATCTTTATGGACCGATTCTGACTGTCTTTCTTCTAGCATCCTCCCTATCTTGAAGATCCTTCCTGGCATGGCATGTCATTTCTTCCTGAGTTTCGACTTCTTGTGCTTGCATGGTTTTCCAGGATCTCAACATAGCAAAATCATCAGTACTCATAGAATTCTACTCCTTTCCCTTTCATAGAACACTACAACAAAACAGCTCCACAATGGCTCATAAAAGTCACATTGTGCTGGCCTGGCCATGACCTAGCTTTCCAATGCTCTGTTTGTTCCTAGCATCATAGCTCGTGAGGTGGCTAAATCAGGGGCGTCTTTCCCGATATTGCTGATTTTCAAGAACCAGTGAAGGAGATCATGAGACATATGTTGCGCTAAAGAAGATCTTCTCTGTATTAATTTTCGAAGCTGTTCGACGGCCTTTGGATAATTTCAGTTGTGTGAAACTGAAATCAAATCCCAGCAGCTCTCGAATCAGGCACCTCGACCTGGTATCATTGAATTTGAATCTGCAGCAGTCAGTTCCTCCTGGAATAAGCAGTTTGAAAATGCTGCTCACAAAATGACTCAATGTTCCTTTGATCATAGGAAACATCTTTAATTCGATTGCATTAATTTTTACATCAATTCTCAGGACTTTTCCAAAGATCACGGAAATGTGCTGATGACAGCGTTTTCCTATCTTGGATTTAGCTCCATAAATTCTCGTCGGCCGCCTGAAAATCACGCTCGTGTTCAGCAGCAGTTTTAAATTGTTTTTCAGAAATGGCGACGAAATTTTGTTCTGAATCATCATCGGCGTGAATTTTATCTTTGTGAGACTTGACTGCGCGCCAACTTATCATACATCCGCCAGCGTCTTCTTTCTTCTTGACATTTCCTTCCAGCGGTCGCCGTAGTCATCTGATGAGTTCAGCCAACGAAGCTTCGTTTTGTTTTCCAAAACATCCATCATTCACGCGTAAACTTCATGTTTTAAAATAATTCATGAAATAAGTTCATACAATAATGTGTTTATAAAGAAAGGTGAGTGAATATATTTTCTGAAACCATCACTTTCGTAATCAATGTCTTAAACAGTAATTTAAACATTGTTGTTTTATAATACATTTTCTGATTCGAAAATCTTCAGCGAATTGCAATCGCATCTTGAGACGCCGCTGATATGACTGAAGACGATCTTTTCTTATAACTAATTGCTGTTTGCGCTTGTATGCTGAAGAACAAAATATCAAAACAGAAACGTGGATGAAATTGCCTGAAAACTGAGCATATCTATTGCCAAAAGTGCCACTATTTCTGAATACTCCTGATTACATAAATTCGAAAAGACAACAAGGAAGTGTGAGCTGTCATCTGAAGTTGCAACAGAGCACTATATTCAGGACCTCCTCAAAATTAGTATGTTTATTCTGTCTCTTGTACGGCAATCAATGTGAACTGTTTATTGAAGTTTTCAAGAGGAAGTAAAAAGCTTCATTATAAACAAACAAACTAGTTGCCAGCCGTATCCATGGAAACCAAATAACCATGATTCATTTTCTTCGCGTTACTTCTTTTCGTCAAAACGCTCGAAACAATGATATCGAAAATGGTTACCCAGTGCATACATAATTTATTGATAAAAACAACAAAACGTGGCGGTGAAGGCGTTGTGATTTTTCAATGGCGCAAGGAAATAGATTTTGGCTAAACTACGCCACATAACCTAATTGAAATATAATCTTAAAATCAAGATGAAATAAATATATTTATATAATGCATGTTTCCTGAATCTTATTCATAAATTAAGTTAAAACAGTTTGAATGATTCAATCAAATGAAATATAAAATCCATGCGCTTAAATAAAAATGCGTGGATTTTGGTGAGGTTTTCTCCCACCAGAAGTCAAGGTTTTCAGGATAAAACAGATCATGTAAGTGATGGGTGATGGATTTAAAACTGGACGATCAATTAGAATGCTGACTCCTGTGCTCATGGTGGAGGACGGTGAAGATGTAGTGCTTGCAATGTGTAAAGCAGGTGACAAATGGGAGGCGAGTCAGATTTGGCCGTGGAGTCCTTCATGGCCCCAGCATCAAGTCATGGCTCTATAGTGAGTTTCCACAGGGGCTGCAATTTGGTATCAGCTGCTGACTCCGCCAGTTCCTGCCAGATCAGCAAAATATAGTCAACACGGTTGGCAATTAAGCCATGTCCCAGCTCAGAACCTTCAAGTGGCAGAAGATGAATACGTTGACCGTGCCACTTGCTATCCGTATCCGTTACTTATTGATGCGGCGGAGAGCCAAGCAAAATGCTGTATCAAGAAACCGTAGCTGAATCGACCCACAAATGAAATACAGCGGTATATTACATGCTGGATCAAACCGATTATTTAAAATTTTCCGCTTATGGTTTTCATACTGTCAGGCATGGTGGTGGACTACAGGCATGCTGGAGTCGTTGATGATTCAGTGCACGATGAAATGTAGCTCCTTAAGTGAAAATGCAGTGTCAGCCTCTCAACCGTGCAAATTATCTACAATCACCCTCCGCAGGCAACATCACATTCAGAACCATCTGTAAGAAGGTGAAGATAATCACTTCATGACTGCCATGGTAAGCCAGAAAGTGGCTGGGAGAACGATGGATGGGATAGTGGTTTTATAATAGAGGCAAAGGTTTTATATGGAAGTGAAACGTGGCAATAATTCACAGTGGGAATCATGAGGGTGCCTCGTTGCTGGATGTCCCGGACTAGAGTGAGTCAAGATCCAGGTGAACATGGAAACTGCATCCTATCCATGAATGGCCTGATGTTGAACTGGCTGGGCATCATAAGTCTCTTCTGCTGTCCTCATGCACGTTTTTAAAGGATGGGCTGAGACCGCTATAATAATAGAAGTGAAAGCTTCCTCGTCACAATGAATCAGGAAGGCAGTCTTGTGGGGCCTCTTGCTGAGCTGATGTGCAGAAACATCAGAGCATTCTAATGCCATATATTGGACGAAGTATCAAGTTTTCCAGAACAGAGTTGCAAGCCGATCCATGCCTTGACTTTGCAATAAATGATCCAATGCAGAAAGTACTTGGTTGTTGATGCCTCTAGAATGTAGTTTCTGATCGTTGGTCATCCCAGGAAGGTGGACTGCAACATACCAGGGTTTACAGAGACTTTTCACATTTGTTTTATAAAATATGGATATTCTGGAAGAATGAGTCAGCAGATCGAGTGCATCCGAAATTCATGCCGTCAGGGTTGTGCATCACAGTGCATAATTTCGAGGTCAGGGATGGTCTACGTTGCAGTAAAAAGTGCGCGCAACAGCTTTGCTGGCAGAACCACTGTTGGTTGGTGTCGCCTCATTTTAACAATATTATTGAGCAGGCTGTTTGCAATTTCTTAATATGTCTTCTCTGCATTCACCAAACTTGTTGCAAATCGTCAACGTAACAAGATGCCTGTATAAGGACGTCAAATGTTTAAATACGTTAAATAATGCTTAAATAAAGCAGAGGACGCTCTGAAATACTTCCTGGAACGCTCCTTCAGCTTAATCAGAAGGAAAGTGCAGGAGATTAAAATTTTTGAAATAAATGTTATTTAGGTGCAATAAAACCAAATCAGAAAATTACCCATGTGTCATAATAAGTACGATCTGCACGTCTCGATAATGAAAGATAGAAACCAAGTGGTCCTCGGACAAGCGTTTCTGATTTTACTTTTCAGCATTATGTTATTATCGAAGTGGACCTTCCATGGAAACCACTCTATCAAAGAAGACATCAGTTCCTTTTCTAGCTAGAATGAAACAGAGACGAGTATTGATGTGCGTTCTAGTATTACTCTCAGTGCACTATCAGTCGATAAGTGAAGGTTCTTTGGGTCTCCAGGTTTAGAGATGAGGATCACCATGACTTCCTGCCATTAAGTAGGACTCCTTGCTCCTCATATTGGGATTTGAAATGGGGCCTCTTTGTGAATCCCCTCCGTTCAAATGGCAGAAATAAAAATTCATTTGAATGTTAAATCAGGACCTCGAGACTTCTACAAAGTATTAATGGGCCATTGACAGAAGGCCCTCTTGTTCCCATGTCAAGTCACAGTTGCGTAGTAGAAGTTGTCGACACCTGAAGTTGATAGATGTTTGCTCTAAAACGATTCTGAAATTAACCTGAAAGTAGGGCTATAGATCAGAGCTGCACTAACAGGTATTTGGCCAATCAATTTGCTTGTCATGGATGATGTCACCCGACGATGTTTCCAATATAAGATAGTAAGTCGATAAGAGCCATTCCTTGGCTTCTTTCTCCTTGTGACTTGATGAACGATAGTAGTTAAGAAGATGTGCCTTTAGTCTAGGAATTCTCTCAGACTTTGACGTCAAATTTTGCAAGCGGTTTTGTTGCCAGACGCTGTAGAGATTTTCCACAGTGGTAGGGTATCTCTGAAAATACCCGCCCTCCTTGTTCTTTTCTATTTTGTTTGCATTTGGCAGGAAGGAATTCCACCAAAACAAGTTTTGCATAGTTTCCGTACAATTTGATGTTTTGGAATCATGCCATCAGCGTACTTTAAGATTACTTCAGTGGCAATTAAACATGTCATCGTCTACTGTGGACCATTGTGCCAGTGAATGCCGCTAAGTCAAGTATTGAATTTATCCAGTCATATGATGAAAATGTTAAAGTGGGAGGAGAAGTAAGTCGTGTCCCGAACCATTAGCTTATGCAGAGACTAGGAGAGAACATTCAACTCTGTTATGTAGATCATTGCTTCCTCGGAATTCAACATCAGTAGCAGTGTTGTCCAGACAAGTAAGTGGAGGAGGTAGAAATGTCTCGTTAGCACAGGAAATACGTTTTCTCGTCATTGTTAAGAGACAGAGACAGTGATATAGGGAATCAACTTCTTGGAATCTGTCATGAAGGAGTTGTTATCATCCGTAATGCACGCAAGAGGGCCATATCCGTTAAAGTCACCAGAGCAAAAATCATGAAAGAGCTGGCAATCGACTGACTAATTGGTTCAATCCACTTGGTGGCTTTAAAACATGTTCAGTGGTAAATAAATAAGAACAGACTATAACTAAAATGGATATAGATCTGTGCAAGCCATACAGTCACCATAACGATGTGTGCTGTGTTACTACATTACTAGGATAGAGATGGACGTGAATAGGCATACACCTCCAGTTGGAGATGCATTGCCATCTACATCCCGTCTTACACAATTATAACCACGCACTCGCATTGTATCATGGTACTCTTTAGAAAAGTCTCCTAAAGAGCAACACATGCGGGTTGGTACGTGGATATGATGGATTTGAGATCGAGTCTAGTCCTAAAACCACGGCAGTTCCATGAAACAATGGAGGTCATTATTGGGTCGCACTCGCTCCTCCATCGGAGTTAGGAGTCGAAGGATCCGGTATCATGTCCATAAGATCCCGCTCATCATCCAATGGATGCAGTTCCAACATATCTGTATCATCCACTGGATGGGAGTTTTTTGAAAAATTTGATATTTTCTTTGGGAGTCTTTCGGGGTTCATTTCCCGTTGGCGGGACCTCTCTTGCTACCAATTTCCTTTGATTGCAGGAGCACTCTCGAGGTTAATTCACACACCCAAACTTGTACGTAAGTCCGGTGATTAACACTGAAATTTATGAACATCATTCAAAAGGGGTTTTCCAACATAATAAAAACATACTCTATTAGAGTGTCAGCGTGTTACTTTGGCCTGATTGATCACCAGATCTTTTTCCAATCAAGCACTAACGGAACAGCATTGGACGGCAACGACAGTGTTATTCCCAACCGGAATTAAGCAACCATATATTGACCAGTCAAAAGCCACAGGTCAGCAATTCCACCCCACAAACTGATACCCGATACTTGTACGACACAATGTACGCATGTTTTCATGCTTGCATTTAAAATTATACCAGTTACACTGATTTTTAATGAATCATCATTTTACATTTGAGATGACTCTTCTCATACTTATATTAACCTGTGACCTTGGTAGTTTGGTCAATTAAATATGTTACCTAGACAAATGTATTGCCGAAATTACATTAGACTACAATAACTTTTTCTTGATACTGAGATTTTCCCCTCATCAATGTAAGATGCATTCAAGAGTAACTAAGCACAGCTCTGAACTAAAAACGAACTTGTTTGACTTGAATACTATTCCTTTGTTCGATAGAAATTTGTTCAAAAAACGCATGCGAAAAATTTGCACAGATTGCAACAATACAGATATACGGAAGAAAGATAGCTAGGGCTGGTACGACTCAAATAAGTGAAAATCATCGGGGTTATACAATCAGGGATATCTTAGGACTTGTTAAGGTCTTGGGCCCCTGCTCAAATGTAGGCCCCACCCATGACTCTTAAAAGCAGGAGCGTAGTTACCACCTTATCAATGATACGGGGCCCCAATATGTGTAAGAAAAATATCGTAAAATGTTAAGGGTCCCCAAGTTATTTTGTGATACAGGGACCCCTCATGAGTAGATACGCCAGTGCTTAGAAGTAGACAATACACGGTATACGCGCGTTGTTAAATATTCGTACAAACAGTAACCTTAAACAAATCATGTGTATGACTTACATTTGCACAAACCAGCTCGACAGACTTCTGTCTTTAGATTGAATGAGTACTGGTGGTAAGTGTAGGCCTATACATGGACAAGGGTCATCACATAATAATGCAGTCTTGCTACTTTTACCAGTAGACATATAGTCCGAACTTTCTAGTTTTTCGGAGAATACTTTCGGAAATAACATTTGACCTTGTGACGGATCTATACGTGGCTCTACAAACTTCTTGGGGATTCTTTAAGGGAAATAATTAATTCAACCTTCACCGAAGGTAAGAAAACGTTATTATGCAAATTAAGTTTATTGTATAAGGCTATTGTATACTTGGCGAGCTATGCAATGGCAACTTGGAAAGTAGCCGCTGTAGTGTTATTTTTTGGAACCAAAAATTTTTTAAACACTACTTTAAGAAAAATTATCTCTCTCTTTTTTGCGAAAAATACGTTTTTCTTTTTTCATCTGTTGACATGCCGAGATTAGAAAGCAACGTTTCAAAATGTCTTTTTACATTATATGTACGTGAAATCACTTTTTCATTACAAATTACACATATAACCATTTTATTCCTTTCAATTACACCATATTTATCAAACCATACCATTCATCTTGATATGGCCTGGAACTTGTACGGCTTGTTTTTAATTTTTTAACCGCCGACATAGTATATGACTAAAATTAAAAATATTGATATTTAGAATACAACAATTTGAGGGGAAATTTTGTATTAACATACCTAATATACATACACATTACTTTTAAATGCGTTCGAAATGGATGACACTAAGTTCAACACTGGTACTGACTGGTACAGGCACGCCTTAAATTGCCAGTCAAAAATTGCTAGTATCGAGAATAACAGACATGCGCATGGCGTCTATTGGCGCTGAAGCAGAAGGGGGACGATACAAGTGCCATGGAAGTCTCGAAAGAGTAAGACGTAATGGAAAATCAGGTTGATGACGAAAATGTTGATATGGAGGATGTTAATGCCTCCAACCTATCTGATGAGCAGATATGCGCTAAGCTGAATGACTATGAAACGCAGATCCGAATCTTCAGTGCGAGGAAAGGATACGTCAAGAACAAGTTGGACATAGAAAAAGAAAGCCACAACCAAATGATGGAAACGACGCAGAAGCTGGAGGAAGAGATTGCTAGCATTATAGAAAAGATCGCCTTCCTTGAGGGTAAGATGCTTGAGTTATTACCTTGTCCAGTGCCCCACTTAAGCATAATCTTAAAATTAAAACTCCTAAGAAAAGATGCATTGAGCCTGTTATCAGCCCACTAAACTGACCACTAGTGTCATTAAAAAAACCTGATAAAGAATTAAAAGATTTTAAATTACCTCGTAAAACTGCCAAAAATACAACTGATCCAGTTGAGAATGTAAAAAATTCTTGAAATTAAAAATAGTTTCGCAGTCCTTAACTCCGAGAATAAAGATATCGCGGACGTCACCCCTGCTGCACTTAAAATTGGCACGATTATGATGAAGCTCTCCCCTAATTGACCACACCCCACGGCAACTAATACTCACACCGCTGGATATATTGAAATCCAACCAGAAACCCAAGATCATCATCAGGAAATAACGGATTATCTAACTTCTAAAAAAGCCGAACACTACGTCATTGATCCCCCTCGCAAACAGACCACTCAAACTAGTTATCAAGAGTCTTCTCACCTCCTACTCATCCGGAGGGAATGATTGAATTAATCAAGGAATCAAAATTGTAAAAATCGCGCAACTTCGCAAATTTAAAATCAAAGATCCTTTACGTATTATGGAGATAACCCGAGATGAAAATGTCAATGACATTTTCAAAATTCGGAGCTGTCTCTACATGCAAATTAAAATAGATCCCTTTAATAAGAGCTCAAGAGTAACACAATGCTTGAACTGTAATTACTTTAATCATGCTACCCAAAATTGTAGGATGAATACGCGGTGCCTGAAATGTGGTGAAAACCACAGAACAGGTAAGTGTACTACTCCTACTCCTACTACTATTAAAGGAAAAATAGATACCCCGACTTGCATTAACTGCAATGTTAAAGGTCACAATTTAACTAAGCCCAAAAACGGGCAAAAGTAAAAGCGCTAAAAAAAAAAATTGGAACCGAAATGAAACTTCCCAAACCAACACGTCTTTAATAGTTCCCGGATTAAGTTTCGCTCATGTTCTTAATAAAAATAACCAGCAACAGATGGCAGCACGTGGAAGCGATTCCCTGCATCTAGTATTAATAAAAATAACAAAAAGGACAATATTTCCCGGGTAATAATGATATTCAAAACCACAATGGTGATTTCACTTTCCTACAAGCTATAATGGTAATTAAAAAGATCTTCAACCTATTTCCAACGCTATTTAGCGAAATGGAAAAATCTTATAATGACAACAACCCAGCAGAAAAACTCAGTTGTCTGGTCAGAGGAATTTGCTCCTCTGTTTCGAGCACAAACGATGTGTAATTCTCTCGGCTTTACTGTATCAATAGCTACTTTTTCATATTCCTTCTAATTTTTTTAATATTTTCTCATCTAAGACCTGCCGTCCAACTCTGTTGAACTACAGGCCTACTCTGATTGGTTGCCTAATCTTAAGATTCTTATATACCCCACTAGCCGAACTCCTGTCTGGGCCAATCAGAACACTTCCTTTTATTCCTAGATTCTAAATTTTAACTTTATTTCTGAGAGTTAATCCAACGCTTATTTCTTGCATTTTAACTTAATTTTCTCATTTTTCCCAAAGTAAATGTTTCATTTGTATTACCCTTCTACACGGCAAATAACAACTCTTTATGGGCATCATTATTACCCGATAGGAGATTAGAGTTCGTATAAGGTGCTTATTACTAGCACTAAGTTAAAATGTTGAATTCGGTTGCGAAATTTAAAATGAATTAATCAGACTTTCACCCTCTACTAGAACTTTATTGCACGTGCTTCTCTAGGCAGTCAGTACAGCGAAAAAAGTAAAAATACAAAAAGTGAAATATAAATTATGAGAATATTTTGAAAATTAAAAATAATTAAATGCATCCAAATAAATTTAACATTTATTATTTAAGTTTAAGAAGACTCGGTACCCTTTGAAAATTATTTTTTATTTATGCATTTAAAAATTATATTTTAGCATTTCATATAATATTTATATTCAATAAAACAATATGAGGTGTAATTTTGCACATATTATTCACACAATTTTAAAAATGTAAGTTTTTTTTAAAAAAAAAAATGAAAATTTTTAAAATCCTACTCCTTCTGTATTTATTAATATTTTGACATGAAATTTTTTAATAACATTCTCGATGATCGATTTTACAATAAATTAATTGGTTGTGGAGAAAAAAATAAAATGTTAATGCATATGCTAAAATTTAACGAAAAACTCAATATCTCGTACATTTCAATTTTTTAAAAAAAAAAGTATTCAGTTTATAGCAAAATGGATCCCTTATTTTGTTACATGCATGATTCATAACATACAGAGAAAAAATGAAAGTGATGGGTTAATAATTGTGGAAGGAGTAGCATTTTGAATGAAGTAATGTATTGAAAAAACACAAGCAGAGAAAAACCATTTTAAAGTTTATACTACTGAAAAAATTATTATTATAATCTTAAATAAATTTAAAATAACATTTTAAAACAGTAGCCATACATTTTTCTTCGAAATAATTGCTTTTTCATATTAATTGAACCCATATTTTCTATAAATGATATATTTTTACACAGTAATAATTGCACATAAATATCAAGAAAACTCGTAGAAAACGTTAAATTTTTTTTTTCTGTTGTAACAGAAGTTTTAAAATCTTTTGCTTCACATAATATTTAAATAATATATTTGTAGGAAAAACATATGATGAAAAGAACTGAAATAATAAAATTATTAATATAAAATGCCTAAATTAAAAATATTTACATGCACACATTTTACAAAAAAAAAAAAAAAAAAAAAAAAAAAAACATTATTATAATACCTCAGAAATATCCTGCTTTATATGTAACTCCTTCCTTTTTTAAAATTAATATTTCTCTTTTTAAAATAGCTTTTTTTATCAATTTGCGTGCATGCTGGTATTTGGTGTTTTTCCGTCTGATTCTAAATAATCTTTTACGGGATTCGAGCATCACACCAAGATCATGCGAACATTTCCCCACAGGTATATGTAATGCTTTTTGGGTCTCTCTCACAGTACATAGAGTCCCTTTGTTGAATTCACAAATTGCTTCCATTATGGCATGCGTCTTTGGATACAAATATCTCCTTTGGACACTTTGACCAAATCATGTTGTGCAAGTTTTCATTAGAGTTTTGGGTTCCGCAATTAACGCACCTTTCCAAAAGTTCATTTGAAGCAAGCCGTTGATAAATAGAAAGGATATGTGGCAAAAAACTTTCATTAATTGAAGTCCCAACATGTTGTTTATGCAGACCTGGATTTTGTTCTTTTGCTTTTGTGGACTGGTAAAGACACTATGAGTCTGCACCGATTGGACATTTCGAATGCTGAGGCTTTTGGTCTGTCGAAATGCTGTGATGTAAAGTAGCATATATTGTTTTTTTCATGGCAGGAGTAGTATTTAGTATAGCTTTTTGGTAGTATAAAGTTAATTTTTTAATTGTTGACTCTTTTAATGTGCCGTGGCCTTTTCCTCCTAATGCAATTCCACGGGCCCTCGATTCCTTGACAGCATTTCGTAGACCAGTGCCCCACCTTTTGCTGACATGATTAATACACTCCTCTTTTTTATTTCTCAGTCTTATCCCCATACACATTTTTTTCTGTTAAATAGTTGAAGGTTTTACAATCCCCATCAGACCATAAGGTGCAATAACGAAATCCCAACGCTTGTGATCTTTTCCAGAGGATCAATGCAGCCTCCATTTCCATCGAAGTTGATGAGCTGGAATGATTAACATCACAATCCTTCCTGTGTCCTTCAAACCAAATGTTATATTCTGCACTTGTGATTCTACCTTTTTGCTACAGAACAATTGCGACATACCTTGCATATGGCTTCAAAATCAATTACATAGCCTGTAAGTATATCAATAACACAAGCTATGCCAATTAAAGATGTATGTCCACGCATCAACCAGCTACCATCAAATGAAACACTTATATCCACAACGGGAACATCAGTTGGTGCTTCGTATAAGCATTTCTCACTTCCATGTGTACTTCTTTCAGCAAATTCTCTGCAGCAATACCATAGGCTTTCTGAAGAAGTTTAGTACATTTGCTATAAGTTCTCGAGGAAAAAGGAGATATATTTACTGCCATGCAAAATTTTTCAATTGCAGAGTAACCTTTTCCAATATTAGAGAATGCTTGTGTGACACGTAAACTAATATCAGGAATGGTATTATTTCCTGACGTTTAGATGTTTCTACAGCACAAACTTTTTCAGCACAAGAAAATTCTACCTTGTTTCCAAGAGCAAGCTTTAGAGTTTGCTTGTCACAGTCAGGGCATTTTAGTTTCATAAACATTTTGCTGATTTGCTCAAAATTCACAATAATGAAATTTCCAATTTAAGAATGTTCAGTTTTTTCAGGATAAGATAACTGCTCAAGTCTGATGTTAGGAACTAATTTGTTTTCTTCTGTGACACATGTATTCACAGCATCACTGCACCAACGTTTGCTGTTCATTTGAGCAGAATGATTTCTACGTTTAACTCGGGGCATTTTTAAGAGAAATCTTCAAGAGATAATTATAGGAAAGATAATATTGAAATCTCATCAGTTTCAGCAACAGTCTTTAAAAGACAGCAATCAGTAAAAGTCTTAAAAAAGACTGTTTTTTTTCAATGTAAAACGTAAATAAAACTAGTACGATAACAGCAAAACAAACGAAAGTAGCGCCAAAACAACAACAAATAGCTTGTAATAAAAGTTGTAGTCACACTGAAAAGTACGATAAAGCATTGCAGTTATGGTTAAAACAAAGTAAAATTTATTTTTGAAAAGTAGTTCATAAAAATTAGTTTAAAATCACTAACATCTCTAAAAAGGGGGCGTGGTCGAATTTTTAAATTTGTTCGTTTACATTTTTCAAATGAAATTTTTTCCAACTTCTAATTTTCAGGCATACAAAATTAATATATCAATCGAAAGGTAATCGTTCAAAGAATACCACTAAATAAAAATTTAAAAAAAAACGATAAATGAGTCATTTTTGCGGTACCAAGTCCCCTTAACATTTATTATTTATTCTGATAAAATTAATTTAGTTTTGCTAAAAACATACTAATAACATTCAACTGCTTTCTGAAAATAGCTTGACAGGTGCAGCCATCTAGCGGCGAGTCCTTCTGCCGAAATCTTAGGACACAAATCTCGGTTATTTCTCAAGGATAGAGGAATCGGCTGCCAATTTCTTGTGGATAGTGGAGCAGACGTTTCGATTCTCCCTTGGACAAGAAAAAAATGTGAGTGCTAAGTATCCCATTACAAACTGTATGCTGCAAATGGCACAGAGATCCCAACATTTGGTGTTAAAATTCTAACTCTGGACCTAGGCCTAAGACGTACAGTGGCCAGTTTTCCCGATCTAGCGCACGGAAACCCCAAAAATGAAACTGCACAGAAAGAAAACAACAACTCACAATTTATGGTCTTCTTGAGTTCCCTAGCCATGTGGTAAACATTTTTTGACAGTACGCGAATGGAAATTTTCAACAACCATCGGTATATATCGGGTTTGTTCTTTCAACAAGAAACACTTGCCAGCCTCATTTCCCAGTCGGAAGTTTAATCGTTTCGTCTGAAAAAGATTTTGCAGATTTTAGGATTTTTTTAAAAAATACATGGCATGGATAAGTAATTTCTTGATTTGACTTTCAAATTAGGTTCAAGTTCAGTTAAAAATTATAAAAACATAACATTTAGCACAGCATGTAACTCCTACTAATGTGTATGTTGTTTTTTTGTGTTTAATGGACCAGAATTTTTGGGATTGACACGGATTGATCACAGTAACAATTCATCACATAGATTAGATATAGACCTTTAATTTAATACCAAATTTAGCTGCTACTTCCTGCAACTCCCATAGTTATGATTTTTTTCCCCAGCGTTTGCCGATGGTATTACTCGGCGTGCCTTATTCGATGTGTGGAAGAAAGAGCAAGATTCCAAGAGCAAAACTAATACTGTTTTGAGTTTTGTTAGGACTACAACGGACTTCGATAAATATGAGGATCAGCTGCAATTAAAATTAAGAAAAATTGTTAAAAAATTTTGCTCGTTTGTGGGGGGGGGGGGGGAACGGATGAGGTGCCGTAGAAATGAAAAGTTCTTCTCCAAGTTGAAGGATGTGTGGTTGTCGGGAAGAAGTCGAAATCAATTCCAGGTGGACCCTCAAAATCATTCGGGAAATTAGTTATCTCACCATGATATCTTGATAAAAATCGCCAAATCCAAAGCCCCTCCCCGCCCCAATTTACACTTAGCCAAGCATTACAATGTTGCTGAAATATCCGTATTGGAATCGAGACACAGGCAAAAAAAAGCAGTTTTTTAAGTCTTCAATTAAGTAATCACTAATATGCTTTGCAATTAGGGGTTGCAATATCGAATCAAAAGTTTAATACCGGTATTTTTTAGATCTTAATACCGGGATACCGGTAGTAGAACTTTTAAGAAAAGAAAGAAAATACAGGTATTTCTTTGTTTTATTTGCCAGTTTTATTAGAGAGTGAAAATATAACAACACAAATTAATTTGTAATTTTTAAATTATAGCAGTACATAGGAATCACAAAAAAGTAAAGGAACATCTTATTTATTTACATCACAAAAAAGTGTGCGTAGTACAATTACAAATTTTTTGAAACGTGATTTTAAAAAACATAATGCGCATTAATTGTACTATCATTAAGCCTGGAACGCAGCACAAATTACCATCAGTTGAAAACGCTCTTTCGGCATCTACGTTAATTGGTAGTATTATTAGCAATGAGTGAGTGAGTGAGTGAATATTAACGTCGTGCTGTCTTAGCAACACGAGGGCTTTCGGCTACGGTCCGCATAATTTTGAACCATGGTCAAGTGACGCGGACGACACCTGAGCTGGCACCCCCTTTCCTAACTACCACACCACACCACGGGAGGAGGTTTGTGCTCTCGACTGATTTAATATGCATCACTCCCCTACACGGCGGGTCGTTTAGTAGTTCTGGGATCAAACTCATGACACGCTAGCCATGATCCGATGCCTAGATCACTTGTCTACCGCGGACACGTATTATTAGCAATACGCGACATACTTTTTCTAAGTATTTACATCTAAATTTTTCATCTTCAAATGAATCGATTTCTCGCCGGATGTTTTTGGATATAGCTTATTTTTGTGTTGTATTTTGGTTTGTTAAATTTTTTTTTACTTGTCACCAATTTTAATTTTTGTTCAAGGGACAATTCCTTCCCACTGTCGACATTAGTGTCACAATCATCTTCGATAACTGTACCGAATTCTTCTGAATGTAAATAAGGTTTGTGGGTAAAAAATTTTAAGAAAATTTACTATAAAGATTAAATTTGAATTGGTTAGTCTCTTTTCTTCTTTTTCATTTTTAAAATCATGATGATATGAAATAAAAGTATGATATGCAAATACAATGCGAATAACAAACTCCCCCATTTAAAAATATCGAAACATTACGCACTTTTTTCACAACTACAACCTTGTATTTACAGATAAGAATATCAGACTACGAATACTACGCGTGTGAAATATCGCTCTGAGCTGTAATATAATAGTTTTGGCCGGCCTCCTTGGATAATTCACATATTTTTTCACTTCTCATGATTGTACGATGCAACTTTATATGCACAGTCTAATTAATTTCGCCCATTAGGTAGACATAAAAACAAAAACGTATACTATTTTCCTTGGTTGGCGATCCCTGGACATATAGCGGAGTCAATCTAAAAAATTTCCAGTAAATACCGAAAAACCGGTATTTAAACTTGTAAATACCGGTACTACAAAATTGTACATATGGCTCAAAATACCCGTATTCGGTATTGCAATCCCTATTTGCAATATCTTCAATAGAATACATTTTGCACAGGTAAAATTTGAGAGTTGGGTGTTTTTTTATTTCTAAAATTACTTGATTTTGTTTTTGAATTTATCAGACAGTTCATCAGCGAATCATTTAAGAAACACTCCTAGACTATCTCTATATCTCAGTAACCAATTTCGCATATTTATCAATAATATAATTAATTCCATAGGATACCTATTACCTCTGCATTTTATGTCATTATCACAGACAAAATACTTTATTACTGTTGCAAATATTTTTTTAAGGAAACCAATATATTTCTCCTTGAAACAGATTCTCGAATAAAGAGCTATTGAAAAATTTGTGTAGGGGTAAAACGACGAGAAAAATTGTATTTTTTAAAATATATCATTTTCAGGACAAATCAAATAAGTTGTTGATCCATGTTTGTTTTTCACTACGAAACAGTCAAGTTCCCAATCGTCTTGAACAACCTATTTTCTAGGATATTTTTCACTAGGAAGACATGAGTGTTAATTAAAAATTAGTTTCGCCCATAAAATGGTAGCTATTCCACTGTTATTTTTTACTAACCGTTTCGGTTACAAAAGAAGAGAAAAATATCTTGCAATTTGTACCAGAACAACATTGATAGCAAAAATGACATATTTGATTGCTTGATTGATAGAATTTCCAGCTAAATTTTTAATACATTGTTTCTCACTGCAATGCACCATGACCAGGCCACTCCTAAAAGCCCAGTGGGCCTCAGGTTGAAAATAGCTGGTTCATATCAACAATAACTTCTGAACAAGAAGCATTGAGCAAAGCTTACAAATATATTCTTATCAGAGAATTTTGGCGCTATTGAAGAATAAGGTGTCACACATATTAATTCCTCTAATTAGAGACACTATACATTCCCACAAAGGGGAAAACATTTTAGTTTTGCAAGATTACAGGGAACGATTTATATTTAATAAACTAAAACAAGAAGAAGAATAGGTAATACTAAAATTTTAAATAATAAGCAAAATTAAAATCCAAAACATGCCCAAAAAAAGTGTCACTATAAGTTGCAAGTTAAGTGTAACCTTTCGCAGGGCCGATCCTAGGGTGTCGGCCGCCCTCATGCAAAGGCCTATTTCGCCGCCCCTTTAGAGAATTTTCAGATTTTAACTAAAATTTAACGTTTTAAACTCATGAACCTGTATAGGAATAAAAAGTAAAACATTAACAAAAATGCAAATTAAATTTCAAGTGCAAAACTTTATTTTGGCCAGCTAAGAAAGTTGTCAAAAAAAAAGTATTGTTAAAGTATTTTGTCATAGTTTATAACAATGACAAAATACTTTAACAAAATCATAAGAAAACGAAAATATTACATTTGAAAGAAAAATAGATATTTGTAACTAGAAATGCGAAACAGCAATATTTACTCGGAAAATATTAGCTAATAAAAAAAGTACTAAAGCATAAATCTCGTGAAACGAAAAGTATATAAGTTTTTCTACAAAGACTACCTAATAATTAACTAACTTTCTGAGAGGTAAATTTATCAATAATTTCAGTGCAATCAATTTTTTCAGAGATTTCGAATTCCATAGAGATGAGAGTTAAATCTGAGCGCCTTGTGTCATATTATTTCTCAAGTAATTTAATAATTTTTAATTTACTGAAACTTCTTTCATTAGAAGCCACAGAACCAGGTAAGATTTAGAAAAATTCTCATTGCTAGAGAAAAATTTGGAGGGGGGGGGGATGAAATAATTTTTTATTATAATTTATAATACCGCAAATGGTTGTTTTTACCTGAAAAAATATTTTTAAAGGAAGTTATTAGATTAAAGAGCTGTATACCCTCTATATTTTTCACAATACTTTCTTCCTCCTGTACCTGTAACTTAGTATGTAGTCATGGTAACCTAGCGGTCAATGTCATGGACTGGAGTGTCATGAGTTCAAGTCTAGAACCACTGAAGCCCCACGTGTAAAGGGGCCGATGCAAGTTAAATCTGTCGAAGCTAAAATTTTCTCCCATTGTTGTGGTGTGGAAGTCAGGAAAAAGGGGGTTTCAGCTCAAGTGTCATCTTCATCATTTGACCATGGTTCAAAATTACAAGGTACATCGCCAATAGCCCTTGTGTAGCTTCATAGTGCGACGTTAATAAATACACCCACTTGGAAATATTGTGAAACTCATACAGAAAGCGGAATATTGAAAAACACTTAGATAATGAGGTAAATCTTTCATTTACCGAAGGGATCACATGATCAAGAATTGTAAAATACACTGCTGGCCCCACAAAATGCAACACCCAGAAGGACTAGAGATATCACAGTGAAATTTATTTGTCAGATAATATGTTGTACAAGATCAACAAACGAGTAAAATTACAGCCTCTTGTGACGTGTGGATGATGACAAAATCAGCAGTTAGTGTAGTCACCATTGTTGACTATAACCACTACCTCATGCTTCGGCCTAGAATCAAAGAGGCTTTGGATATACCCTTGGAGTACAGCAGTCCATGCGGCTAACACATAGTGGCAAAGTTGATCTGGTGTAGCAATGGGTGGTGTATATCGGGCTAGTCGTTGTGCAAGCATGGATCACACGTTTTAGATTGGCGATAGATTGGAAGAACAAGCAGGCCAATGAAGCAATTCAATCTGATTGGTAAAAAAAGAACTCTTGAACATTGTGTGCCACGTGTGGTCACGCATTATCTTGTTGGAATATGGTTGATGACAAGAGCTGAATGTATGAGAGGACCACGGGCTCCAACGTCTCAGAGATGTAACTCTGGCTGTTCAGTGCACCAGCAATGCGTACCAGAGGGCAGCCTCTCACCACGGTGTCTTCAAACTCGAATCCGACCATCATGATGTTGCAGGTAGAAGCGAGATTCGTTAGTAAACACAATGTCGTTCCATTCCGTTGTCTATGTCCACAGTTCATCGCACTATTGACGGTGCAAATGCCTATGGTTTCCAGTCAAGGGGGGTAAACGAAGCAATGGATGTCTTGCGGACATTCTACTTTGCGGAAAACTGCGTCGAATGGTACGAGCAGACACCGAATGATGCGTAAAAGACTGAATCTGTTGTGCTATGTTTCCCGATGTGGCTGCGAGATCCATCACTGTCAAGCGCCCAATCTGCCTGTCATCATGGGCAATGAGGTACCGAGGTGGGGGCGATCAGCCCGTTGGCCCATCGTTTTCTCCTAAATCCAGCGTTGGCAGATCCGCATCGTTGACCGATTTCTCTAAAGGACAACCCGAAATTCCTAAAGGTTACTATATTTCCTCCGTTGAATTCAGAAACTTAGTCAAAAGACGCTCGATGTCCTCCACATGGCATAGGTAAGCAGCTTGCGCTAATAAAAACCACAGCAGGAAAAAAATTGCCGTGCTTTTCATTGTAAAACTGTTCTGCCCTTATAAAGCACTTCCGGGTGGTGCTACGATCGCAATTTTTTCACCACCAATACATGATGTGAATTTCACATGTTTTGCTTGCTTTCTTCAGGGTGTTACATTTTGTGGGGCCAGTAGTGTGGAAAACAGTTTTGAAATGCTGGAAGAGATTTGAAATTTGTTCATCACTGCCCTCGTACTCAAACAAACGGATCTTTACTTGGGCTTTGAGATGGGTAATTCGGGATCAATACTGAAATCTCTAGAAAGTATTGTAGCTGAATAGACAAATATTTTTAAATTATCGTCAGATCTTTGGGAAACTAAACACTTTTAAAGATTATTTGAGCCTTCAATGTATTCCGTGATGTTTAATTTAGGATTTTGAAGCATTTTACTCAATATATCAATTCTTGATAATGAATCCTCCCAAATTAAAATTGAACACAAAATTTAAATGTTTCAAGACTTAATTATTGATTCAGCACCCAACTTTTTATCGTGTCTCTGGTGTTATCTTCAATTATGGCATTTAATACGGTAATAATGTTTTTGAGGTTTTGTTTTAGAAGTCTAATAGACGAGGATCAGATAGGACTTTCCTAACTTATTTCACTTAATGATTTTAAAATTAGACTTTACTCGTGTTATTTTAGTAAATCTCATCGACATAGGGACTCAGAAAATTAATTATATACCTCTTGTACCACATATCAAGAAAACCAGAAAATTCACCACTGTCATTAACGATGAGATTTGATGTATGAGCCGCTTATGGCAAGTTTAATGCTCCAAAATTTATATCAATAATCCTTTTTTGAAGCTCTCTATTTTTCCCCTTCATGTTCCATCCATAATCGTAGGCCTGACCCCGTTTATCCTTAACTTCTTGTAAAATATGTAACAGAGCAACTCTAATAGAAAATTGCACATACCTTATCCAGTGGTATTAGTTACCGGAAAAAATCTTAGAAAAAAAATTCTAAAATTTCTTACCATCAGTAGTATTTACACGTCTAATTACATACGTTATTTGTTCTGTATGACTAATATCTGACGTAGAGTCAAGAATTATAATGTAATATTTGGCTTTTTTGACAAAGCGATTATCTTATTAAGAATAAATTCGTCTAAAATATTAATTCATTTTGAAAATGCTGCCCTAATTAGTGTGGAATACGTGTTTTGTTACCTTTACATTTACTGACATTATTTTGCCCATCCGGTATAGTGGTTAGCGAAACTGACTGCTGTTCCGTAGGGCCTAGGTTCGAATCCCGGAGAAGGCATGGATGTTTGTAAATGTATAGTGTCTTCGCGGCATGGGGGTACTCTAAATAGTCGTCGAGTCACAAGTCCTCTCGTGATGTTGGTGGAAGGGGAAGAGAGGTGGGAGGCCCTTGACCACTCTCAGGGTATTCTTTCTCAAAATTGGGAGGGAACCGAGCCAAATCATACTGTCACCTGCATGGTGCTCAAAGCTACGGCTAACGACAGGCGTACAATATAGCCCGATGCCATGATGAATTTCGTGAGCCTCAATTTGAATACGTCAGACAGTGGCATTAGCAACAACAACTGACATTATTAAGATGTTCGGAAAAAGCTCGATCAAATTTGGCCAACATCTCGACTGCCTTTAAGAGGACTCGGTACACTTTGAATTTTTTTATTTATGCATTTAAAAGTTATATTTTAGCATTTCATATAAAGTTTCTATTCAATAAAACGATATAAGGTGTATATTTGCATATATTCTTCACAAAGTTTTAAAAATTGAAATTTTTAAAAAAAAATTTGGAAAATTTTAAAATCCTACTTTTTTTGTATTTATTAATATTTTGATACTAAATATTTTCGTAACGTTCATAAGGATGTTTTAAACAACTTGTAACATACGTGACCTATTCTCGGACCAGGCCAGAGGTGTGGGAGGAAGTGAAGGACGACTCTCCATAATACTTTTCAACTATTTATTCAGCATTCTAATTATACTAGTCAACACCAAGAATGTTTTGGGCTTAAAAATAGTATATTATGAAGTATTTTGGCCCGCTAAACACAAAAATGACCATAAAAACTTCTGATTAGCTCTTGTTTTCAAGATTCAGAACTCCTCCCTCCTTATAAATAGCTGTATTTGCACATCTTTATTTTCTGGGCATAATCTTTGAAATGTTCATTTAAGCGGGTATATGGAAGAACCTCCGTCACAGGATCGTTTTTTAACTTCTATGAAAGGCATGTAACAGCGCCACATCGGCAGATGTGTTTTGAATGTAACCTAGAGTGTCAGTATAACAAAGAAGACGATAGTACACGATTCCCCACAGACTACAAGAAGCAGAATCGAGTGACCTCGTAAGAGAGCTTGACTTACCAAAACAGAAGGCAGAGCTTCTGTCATCCAGACTGCAGTTATGGGATCTATTCCTACTAGACGTCAAGGTTGCAGGGTACAAGACTCGTGAAAAGTATCTTCTTTATTTCTTTGAGAAGAAAGAACATGTGGTTGCACATATTGATGTTAACGGCATGACGAATTTCATGAACATCAGTTATGATCCAAATAACTGGAGGCTGTGTTTATAGACTCTTCCTAGCTTAGTTTGAAAACAATATTACTACACAATGGAAATCTTATTCCGTCCACTCCCATCGAACATTCCGTTCCCGTAAGGAAACAAGCAAATGGGAAATTACTTCTAGAATTAATAAAATGCGAGGATCATAAATGGAAGATCTATGGTGAAAGTCATTGCTTTATTCATGGGAATGCAGTTAGATCATACCAAGTAATGCTGTTCTCTGTGTTTGTGCGACATTATGGATCGACATACGAACTACATACAAGATAAAGGGCCAACCAGAAATCTAAAATCCGGTGAGAGAAATGCCCCAAATTATCCTCTAGTAAACCCAAATGACATTCTACTTCCACTCCTGAACATCAAACTGGAATTAAAGAAGAAGCTAGTGAAATCCATTAACAAGGGTGGAGAGGCGTTCCAATACCTTGGATCGAAATTTCCAAGATTGAGAGATGCAAAGATTAAGGAGGGAATCTCCGTGGGCCCTCATACACGCAAAATCATGACGTACCTCATTTTTGATCTAATTTTGAAAAGGAAAGAGAAAGTAGCCTGTAAAAGAGTGATACGATGATTTCTAGGCAGCAAAAAAGATGAGAACTATCAACAGTTGGTGAAAGAAAAACCTACAAAAGTGCTATGAACTAGGAGGTAATATGTCTCTAAAGATCCATTTTTTTATATTTTCCATCTTGATTCTTTCCCTAAGAACTGTGAAGCTGTAAGAGATGACCACGGTAAAAAGTTTCATTAAGTTATCTCAGCAATGGAACGTAGATATGAGGGGCGTTAGGTTGAGGCAATGCTCGCCGACTACTGCTAGACAGTTATAAGGAATACTCGGGCTTCGACATCCAAGAGGCAAACCAAAAAGAAATGTTCACAGAAAATAAACTAAAAAATACTGCTGATTTCTGATTAAGGATACTGTTTTTTGAAACTTGACTTATTATATTTATTACACTGCTGGCCACCGTAAATGCAACACCCTGAAGGAAGCACTCAAATAACATGAAATGTACAACATGCATTAGGGGAGGTGAGATATGCAAATGATTAAAATTTCAGCGAAGACACACATCACGCACGCCTGTGGCGCCACCTCAAAGCGCTATTTAAGGCTTGGAGATTTCGACAATTTCAAGTTCGGCAATTGTGTTTTTCTTGTGGTTCCTTCAAAAAACTATCAGTTTTGTCTCGTAGAAAACAGCGATCAGGTTTTGATCAAGTATCCGAGTTCGACAAAGGAAGGATAGAGAGTGGCCTACCGAGATTGTGAAATATTTTTCAAGGAAATCGGTAGTCCTGTTGGACGAAACCAAACATTTGTAATGCGGATATGTGACCGTTGGATGCAAGAGGGTACGACGGACCAACGTCGTCGATCGCATCTACCTCAGTGCACCACTTCACGTGAGGACAAGCAAATTGTGCGCAGGGCAGTGACGGATCTCTCAGTCACATCACGAACCATAGCACACCAATTGATTTAAGAGCGAGTGCAGGATTTAGAGTTCTGCCGGAATTATTTTTTTCGGGTAAAGAAAATGTGTCTGAGTTTATTAACAATATTGATGATAATATAGCCTACTATGAAATACCGGCGAATCTGGCGTGTGCGTATTTAAAGGGTCATTTAATTGGGAGAGCATTAGACTGGTTCGAGGTCATTGGATTTGAGTGTGTAAATGAAGAAGCGACTGCATTCGCAACGCTTAAAAAGAAGTTGTCGGATAGTTTTCTAGTAGTACGGAATAAATCGGAATTAGAAGCTGAGTTTTTTTCTTCAAAGCAGCGGAGAGGTCAGGCCCCGTCAGACTTTATTTACCAGCTATTAAAAGTTCATAAGACTTTAAATTGGAATTATGATGAGCTAAAATTGGTCGATCACATAGTAATGCAACTCGAACACCAAATTATGGATTATTTAGAAGTTCGAAACCCCACAACGAAAGTTCAGTTGTTAGAGTTGGTAGACCGGTATGAGGAACGTTATAGCTGCAGAGATATCTAGGGTTCAAGTAATAATTTTGCTAGACGAGGTTGGGATATGAGTAGGAATCCTGCGGAAAGAAGGAATAATGGAAATTGGAGAGACATAGGGGTCGGAAATAGACAAAATGATCAGAGAGGACTAAGATGGGGTGCGAATAATTTTTTTATCGTAATTATCAAAATCAAGGATTCGAGGGAGGAAAGCGCAACAACCAACCAAATCAGCAAACAACCGGTATCAGAACCGTAGGATGGTGGTTTGGAAGGGTCCTAGTGATGATTCAGCAAAGTAGAATTGGAGGCGTGTTGATTGCAACAGCGGAAGGCAGAGAAATGCCAATTTAAACTTCTAAGCGATCGTGTTGCGGGAGGTAAGCGGTCGCTAGTTGAGACAAATCCTCCTAATCGAATTAAACTTAATTCATTACGGTTATCACCAGTTGATCTTCCGTATGTGCCGATTCTTTTACATGACACGTTTATAAAAGCTCTCTGGGATACAGGTGCGGAGAAGTCATTTATTTCAGAAAAGACGTACCGATCATATTTTTCTTTTTGTCCTATTAAAAAATCGTTAGCTGAAGTAGTTACGGCTCATGGGTCACAATGCAGAAATTTAGGCACAATTGAGTTACGAATTAAGATAAGGGAATTTTCGAAGTAGTGAAAATTTCATGTGATTGCTGAGATGCAATATCCATGCATCCTGGGTATTGATTCTATGTCGCATGCAAAGATAAGTTTTGATTTTTTTACGAAATCGTTAATCATTCCGGACTCGCAGATTGAGAAAGCGGCAATTTCGGACAAACCGGTACAGATAGATTTATCAAACTCTAAGCTAAATGCAGGGCAAAAACAGAAGTTGCAGATTTTGTTTAAGGAATTTCAAGGCTTATTTTCAGTTAAGCCAGGTATGACGCATGTGTTTTGTCATGAAATTGATACGGGGGATAATCCTACGGTTTATTCGAGACCTTATCGCTTTGACAGGGTCAAACAGGGTATCATTGACTACAGTCGGTCGAAAAAATAGTCGAGCACCGTGACCCTTTCCAAAAATGATAAAAATGGAAAACGACCTTTTTGGAAAGGGGGTCAGAATAGTGTCCCTTAGGGTGTGTTGATTGAAAATTTTTTTCAAATTCCTCTGAAAAAAATATGGGGCGCGAGAAAAAAAAAGTTTCATCCTGGATGAAAATGGTGGGGACAAATGAAATGGAGACTTGTCACGCTGGGCAACGACCCATGTAATGGAGGTAGGTCAGGGAGGGTAAATGAAAATGAGACAAGTCAAGCTGGGGGAAAGCAGCGACCTATGAAGTGTAGGCATTACAACGTTGGTATGTCGAGAAAAGACAGAGAATCATTCCAATAGGGGTGTTGTTGGAACATTGGAGGCGAGCCATCTCACGACGTTGCCATCTTGGCGTGTGGTGCGAACCATCGTCTACGTGAGTCAACCCTCGTGTGACAAGGGTCCTGACAATTTAAGCAACATGCGTCTCATTTTCACATCAATCGACCCTTGCACCCGTATAGTATTGCGTTTCTCTGTACCCTCTTTCCAGGGGGAATAGAAAAATTACTGTGGGAAATAAAAATGTATCCAGTTGGGCTGCCAAACGTGTACGGGACCCATGGTATAATGTAAGAGGGGGGGGGGTACCGATCCATGTGACGGGCTGGAAATGTTTAAATTGTGTGATTCCCTTGTATCCGCGCTACGAGGAAACGGAGGAAGGCACACCTCTGCATTTGAATCTATACGATAATAAAATAGTGTATGTCGAGGAGGGAGCCGAGTGTTGCTTTCAATGCATGAGAGACGATGTGTATGGGTTGCCTCGTAAACAACAAAATAGGATGAATGAAAAACAAAACAAGCATGTGCCATGGACCACAAGCTCATATTAAGGTCAAAGATGAATGAAATGCAAGCGAAAAACGACCCAAAGCTCAACGAGATGAAAGCAAGAAACGACCTCATGGAAAGGGAAAGAGATTTGATTCAAAGGGAAAAAGAAGTGTTGAAAAAGGAACTTGACGTGGTGAAAAAGGAACTTGACGAGTTGAAAACAAAAGAATATGAATGGAAAACAAAAGAATATGAGTTGAAAACAAAAGAATATGAGTTGAACGCTAAAGTACAAAACATGTCAGTTGAAAATAAAATATTGAAAAATTTGTTGTAAAGAAAAAGAGTGGACAGAATCTCTTCCAATACATGGCGTTGGAAAAACAATAGTGTAAAAAGGTTGGTTCGACCTCGTTCAGCCATCTCTCAACTTTCGAGTTCCCTAGCAAACCTTTGAAATTAAATCATGTAAACTTCTCTAAAAAAAAAAAAAAAAATTTTTTTTAAAGAGGTAGAATGTTTTAAACTTTTTGAGTTCTTCAATCTGCCAAGAGTTTGGTTGTCAATATTATTTGCTCCTGAAAGATATTTTAAACTTGCCTCACATCCTTTTTTTGGCTTTTGCGATATTTTATTTTATTAGCCTTCCATTGTGAATCTTACACAATGTTCCAGGCACAGTCTCAAAAAATGTGTCAACTTTCCATTGTGAATCTTACACACAATGTTCCAGCCACAGTCTGAATCAATGTGCCAGAGTTTTTTTTTCTTGTCGTTTCCAAACCCCCCAATGGAAGAATGATTCCAGGTCCCGAGCTATGCTCCTTTCCAGCAAACATTCTCCCATGGCTGTTCCAAACCCTAAATTTGTATAATATATGGAATGTCACCATGATTTGCTTTTCATCTTTCACATTTTATTGGTCTTGCACAATGTTCTAACAATTGTGTCAGAGTTTTTTTTCGGGTCGTTTCCAACCTTGACTCTCAGAGTAGCCCAAAAAAATGGGAGATGAATGACTGGTCCCGAGCTATGCTCCTTTCCAGTCATCCATCTCCCATTTTTCTAAGGAATCCCTGTCCCCCTCCTCTACGAGGCTGCTCGTATGGGGTTGGGCGCCCTGCAGAGAGGACAGGTATTCCTCACCTCCAGATGTTGCAGTAAACACCGCATGTGAAATACATGGCCACAATGTGTCTTTTCTGGCCAATGCATTGGACTACGACAGATGGAACACGTCTCGGGTATTTGGAAGACGCTTTCGGGCCATTTGAGTGCAAAACAGCCATTCAAGACGGCTTGAGCCAAGAGAATCCAAGGGGCCAACGGTTGAGGTCCATGTCGCCTCCAGGCCTTGTACGCCAATCGATACAATTTGGGAAGGGCCAAAACCGTCCACAGAGCTTGCAGAAAGGCCCCCTTGCCTTGGGCTGCCTGCTGTTCGAGGTAATCACTGTAAAGTTCGGAAGGTTCAGAAGAGGTGAGACATTCGAAGGTGGGCAGGTCGTCGATGGGCTCGGGATGGGGCAACACTTTCCGTAAAAGATCTCCCAGGTCCACGGGGGAAAGAGCAATGACGTTGGACGGAGTGAGAGTCTGTAACTGGGCTCAAAACTGCATCATAAAAGTAATGTACTCGGCAAAATGGGCCTCGTGGTATTCGGCCAGGCAGATTTGAAAGGCTTTGTCAGACTCCATTGTCTCGTATGAGGTAAAAAGGCGTCCGAATCGTGCTTTTGAGAGAAGAGCGACGCGCAGGAAGTGCTTTTGGATTGGCTAGACAGGAGGAAGATCCTGTGAGTGTCATGTCCGTTCTTTCAAAATGGATGGCATCATCTCCGGGAAGCCGGAAGCCAAGCAGGGGCACCTTTCAAGGTGGCAGAAAGAGTAGGATCCACGGGGCCCTGTCTCCAACATTGACAGTGAGCTCGTGTCAAACATTCGAGCGAGTGTAAAGACCCGTCCCGTACGACGACATGATTGAAGCGTTTCACGATAAAATAGTGTTCGGGGGCGTCAATGACATTAAAACAATGGCAAGTGTCGGGTCCTTCCGTGCAGGCATCTGCATTATAGACACAATCGGAAAGATGGAATCCATGCTCGCTCAAGACCACCTGGACGGGAATGGGAAAGTGGGTCGCGAGTTGTTGAAATTTCACAATACCCGCTAAACGTTGCAAGCGTCGTCTATAAGACGACCAGCGTGAGACGTTGTCTCGCAAACCTGGGAGAGTGTTTTTTTCCAATTCACCCAGGAGAGAATCGAACGATCTCATCATGAAGAGAATAAGAAATGTTGACAACAGAGCAAACCAAATGAAAGCTCGAGTGAAAGGCTCAACCTTTTTTAAACACTCTCCAATCTTTCTAAAAAAAAATTTTTTTTTTAGAGAGGTTGGTTGTAAACTGTATTTGCATCTGATAGATGTTTTAAACTTTATTTTTGCTTCTGAAAGATATTTCAAATTTTATGTGCGTCTGATAAATATTTCAAACTTTCTTTCTGAAAGATATTTCAAACTTTGTTTGCGTCTAAAAGATATTTCAAATTTTATGTGCTTCTGACAAATCTTTTAAAATTTATTCGCTTGCGACAGAGGGTTTGGGAAACCCACTCTGGATCACGTCATACATCCTTTGCCAACGTTTACTATTTTCGTCCGTCCAATGCATGGCCCGGGGTAAATAGTGTTGTCCAATCTCTAAAATTTGTTTCAATCGTGCTTCGGTGGGTTCACCGTGCATCACTCGTTCTTGAAACACCATCGATTCCAATAAAACGTGAATCACACAATCATGAGGGGGCTCTTTTCCCCGAGAACACACTAAACAATTTTGTTCACAATAACATGCATCCGAAACAACAGACATGGTTGGACATGATAGATTGAAAAGAAACAATATTCCAAAGCACACTACACTAGACGAGTAAATGAAATGAGGGGGTGGTAGAAAGCTTTTAAACTTTGAAAGAACACGGAGTTTTAATACACGCAGCACAAGAAGAGAACAACTCTAGCTAGACAAGAAATTGATTTATCCTTACAAAAAACAAAAAAAAATTTTTTTTTTAGAGAGAATGTTTAAGAGCAAACACTTTGCAGATTACATTTCAGAGCACATAATTTGCAGCTTCTCTTTTTCAACATGACCGACACGGACAATGTGTTGAGCCTGTTATTCGCCCCTGGTTCCCCTTTGCCCTCCATGGGTTCTCCTTCACACCCAGAGTCTTCTCATGAGCCCCCAAAACTAAACTCTCCCCAAGACCCTCGATGACGTCGTTTCTCCTCGTCTCGCAGACGCCCTCCTTATGCTTATCGATTTCCCCAGCACCACGCTCAAGTCTTTTTCCATACGCACGGTCTGGCCGTGTTGTGTCTCCGAGACCATGGTTTCACGCTCACCAACGGGGTCGTCTCGTATGCTTCGGATCGCGTCGGGGCGCATAAAGTGTTCAACTCTTTACATTATCTCAATGTCGGCACCCTCTGTGTGACCGATTCTCGTTCCAAGCAAGACTTTAAAGTCATTCAAGCAAAATGGAGCGCTTTCAGTCCTTTCAAACGCATCCCCGTCATGCTCTTGAAATCCCATGCACGAGGCGAATGTACCTTTTGCCACCAGACGCAATGTCATCGTTGGATTGCCGTGCAAGGCATGTGTGCCATTCTCCACCAACCTCTCAACTCCATTTTTCACTCGCATCCGGCCTAACACGTCTATAAAAGGAGTACGAGGGTTGACGCTTCTCGTCAGTTTGCAGCATGGATGCCTTTCCAGAGCACCTCTCCTCCACCGTGGTGCCCGTGACGCTGCCCGAGAAACCCGATGCGTTGGAATATGCCGCTCAACAAGGCCAGGTACGAGCGGGCATCCTCTACCAGGAGCCTCACGCCAAACGCGTGTTTACCTTATTTCGTCAAGATCCGTGGTACCACCAAAAGACGTTGATGGACAATTTCAAGCGGGCCGTGCTGGAAGCCAAGCACGTCAACGAATTTCGACCCAACGCGATCCTGTGGGAAAAAGTGTCCAAAAGCCTCTTGAAAAATCCAGATCGTTTGCTCAAAAATACCGACAAGAGGATGGTGTACATTTATGGCAACCTGTTTTTTGTGAAAAAAGACTTTACCTTTGGGTTGAGAACGGTGCACCCCGGAGAAGTGCATTTCATTCAAACGACGCACGTGCCCCTGCTGCTCTACGAACTGCCCCCTTCCAGTCTCCAGTGTCGAGCCCGACCCAACGTGAACGAGAAGAGTTTCGAGCCCTACGACCAAATGCTCTACCATCGGACCATCTTGGAGCCACACACGGCCTATCCGATCCCGGCGGGAACCCACTATTTGCTGTTGACGGTTTAAAAACCGTTTTGGGTCTGGACCTGATCCCAGAATCCCTGCTCCCTCAGCTCCTTCAGAAGGGATTTCACCTGGGAGATTTTCGGAAAAAAACGTTGGATCAAATCGCCTACAAGCTACCGCCTCCGACCCCAGTGCTTGGACTGAAGCGATCGGGGCAGGAGACGCGCCCCTCCAAGAAACGAGGATGCATCCAGAGACCTGTGCAGATTCCACAACCTGAGCTACTCTATCCCCAGCCTGTGCAGATTCCACAACCTGAGCTATTCTATCCTCAACCTGTGCAGATTCCAGAACCTCAGCTCCTCTCTCCGCCACCTGAGCCGATTCCAGAACCTGAGCTCCTCTCTCCAACACCTGTGCAGATTCCAGAACCTCAGCCGATTCCAGAACCTGAGCTCATATCTCCAAGCCCGAAGCTGCTTGGATCGACCAACTCCTAACTCCTCTCTGGACCCGAACCCTTCGTGCTCCACCTGGTCCTCGTCTTTGATGAAAACAATAACTCATCACCTTCCTGAGACTTTTGAACACATATGGCATGGAGCCCCTGGAATTGTCAATGCCCAAACTCTCACCTTGTATCCGACTTTGTTGATTTAAAGCCATGCAACCTCTGAATCTATCTTGTAGAGTATGATCATGATCAATAAAAAAATGATTATTTTTTAAAAACACAAGTCTCCTTCTTTGTGTCCGAACATTTATTGGACCCGTT
>BMAO01027465.1:0-31442 GCA_019973975.1 Trichonephila clavata
CAGTTACGTATTGCTCATGTTTTTGCTCCATCAGTTGTACATTTCAAGTTTTCCATCGAAGGTTCTTTGATTACCAGCCATTTCAACTCCTTTAAAATATCTCTACTCATAGCTGTCAGCGTTCTTCATGCACTTCAGCTTTTATCTACTCCTCGAATATAAATCACCGAGCAGTATCTGACACATCCGTTGACTCACCAAGGCCAAAGAAACCATCAACGTCCATTTTGTCGAACAGTTGAGAGGATATATTTTCAGCGATGTTTTCACCCTTCGAGCCACAGTGTTTGCTGACATACTGGCAGCTTTAATAACCATCACCTTTCAGGGCACATTTCTTGGCTACCAATTATGCATTCTTTGATCATTTCTCCATCGGTGAATGGTTTTCCACGTTTTGCACTTCAAGACACACGAAAGCTGGCACGAGTTGCAGCCTCTTGTTCAGTTTTGAGTTTTGTAAATGAAGATTGCTGCGATTTCAACTGCGCCTACAGCTTCGAATTTTCTGTCCGCAAACTTCCTGTATATTTTGAGTAATTTTGAAATGTTTTGTTTTACAATGACGTTTAATGTTATTCTTGAGAACGGTATTATGTTTACTGCAAATCAAACATAGCGCCTTGTTACTGACCCAATAGAAATACTGAATGTTCCACTGATCTTGAATTTCATTCATCAATTTTCGCTTCTTTCCATACCACTAAATCACACACAGCAACAATTCAAATCAAAATACTGTTATGATGTCTTAAACTTAAACACGCACAAACATCGTTTTAAGAGGTACGCACTATTTATTTCACAAAAACAGGAATTGACTTGTGGTTGCGCCACTAGCCTTCTATATATTCCACCATCACATCTAGAAGTGAGTAAAGACCAGAACTTTCTCGAACCAACGAGATTATTCTGTACGTGCTATTAGCGCCATCTACAGCGATAGAAGGTACCACCTATTTCCGTTTGTGTCTCACCAGGATGTCGTGTCACGTTACTCCCTCATGGCTCGTACTCTACGACCAATCTAGAAATACAGATAATGACAGGAAAATTAATAATATGCTGCCTTTGCGGACTTAGTCCGATATTTGCAGCCTTAAACGTTGCGTAATTTTTCGGACTTTTTCCATCAGTGGACTATTTCATCTTTACCACCGGCAACAATGATAATATGGTTTGGCCTCGAACTACTGGAGTAATCAGTATGGCCCTAAGGCTGAAAAGTTTGAGACCCTGATCTAAACAATATGAGAGTAATTATCACTGCAACAACTTGTTGATTTAATGCAATATTCACAAACTGGCGCAAATTCCCATATGCTTGTAGTTCTTTAAAATTAACGCTAAACAACATCAACGCTAACTTTTAAAGTTGTTGTTTTCAAGTTTGTGGCGTTTATAGAAATGTTAGGCGGTGTTCAAATATAAAGTATTACATATCATTTAAAGAAAATTTAATTCTGTATTCATTACAAAGACAGATTTAAACATTTGCAATGTAAAAAGCGCTGGAATAATCCACGATATACATTAAATACTGATGATAGCAGTAGTTAACGCGCCTGCAGCACCCTCACTTTGCCACACGGCCGGTTAAAATAGTCTTAAATCCATCCTTGTTATTACGTGATGTCGGGAACAATTGTCCCCAATTGTTCCCCTTTATTTCATGGGTACCAATTTTGGATCAAGAGTTTTCAAACGGTGCCACAAGTTTTCGATAGTACTGAGATCAGACTGTTTCAGCCAAGACAACAAATGATATTTAGTCGCGCAAATAAAGAGTCAATGGACACCCAAAAGAGATTTTTATGAGAAAGTGGTTTCATGTTAAAATTGTAAACTAGGTGGTGGTTCTGTGACTACATCTGAGTTTTTCAATAGGTGAAAATTAATAAACAATAAAGCAGTAAAAGGTCGAAAAAGTGCACCGCATCTGTTAATGACAGAAGAACAAAAATACTATGTTCCAATGAGAAGAATGTCATCAACGTCTCAGAAGGGGTTTGATATTGCGTTTGTCAATTCAAAACTAGCAGGAAAAGATCAGCAGGCGTTAGACTAAGAAGTAGAATTCTTCGAAAACCACGACATTTACAGCAGTGTTAAAGAAGATTACAGTAGTAAAGGAACACATTAAATGACAAATGGTTAGTGTGTTCACTAGTTATATGGAGGGATGAAACTAAGATATCTGGTACGGTAGAGATGTCGTGAAAATATGTAAGATGCAGAATAGAGAAATGCCACATCCGACTGCATCCAGACAACTGTAGAAATACCCACATGTTTTAATTTGGTTTATATGGTATATGTCGTTTCATATCATCGATGGGACACTAAATGTCAGAAAATACATTGGCACCATTCTAGAATTCAAACTCCTGCCTTCAATCTATTTACGAACAATGCTTTATTATTTTTCAGTAAAATTCGGCTCCTACCCTCAATAAAGGATTGAAGACTATGTCGTTCTAAGATCACTGAGTTGTTGTCCTGGCCAGGAACAGTCCTAACCCTAATTACCAAAACGTGACAATGTTTCTAAAACTTTGACCGAAAGAGGCACCTATGAAATAAAAACAAACTAATTGATAATATAATTGTTTCCTGGCATCAATGTAAAACAAAGAAAGAATTAAGACTATTTTCAGCTCAATGAAACATCGATGTGAGGCTGTAATAAAAATAAAGGTTACTTCACTGAGCACTGATAACTCAATGCTAATATCAGTATCTAATGTATAGATAGTTATTTCAGCATAACTTTTTATTGAAATTATTTAACCATTGACCCGACAGACTTCGTCCTGTCAAAAGATTTGTAATGTGGCAGTTTTTGTGCCTACGTATTTTAAAAAATTCTCCTGAACAGAACCGTCACCCTGGTGATAGGGCGTTGTGATTAAAAAATAATTAAATAAAACATATATAAGGATTTAAAAGTAAGTAATCGCTTTATTGTTAATCATGTGAATCATAATTATTATTATTATCATTGTAGTGCTTTGTGATATACGATGTTTTTTGTTTGATTACCTGGCGCATAGACAAACAAATCTGATGGTTTTCCAACACGGGAACAGGCAACATACAATTGACCATGTGAGAAACATGGGTTTTTCTAGATTAACACCACAAACACTTAATGATGGCCCTGGGACTTGTTTATAGTCATAGCAAAAGCAAGCCGCACTGGAAACTGTAGTAGTTTAAACTCAAATGGCACATCAGTCGGAATCATTGGGATGGCGCAGTATGAGAACATCTTCTCTTTTATACTTTCCTTTGAGTATAGTTGCTTCTATCACATTGTTTAGTAATTTTTTTATCGCTAACCGTGTACCGTTGCAAAGACGCGGTTGGTTGATATTTCGCAACATTATAACCTTCGATCCAACCTTTAATTGAAGATTGTGAGGTGGCAATCCTGGCAAATCCAGCGAGTTTAAAAATTCCGGTGGATAGTTTTGACTACATCATCTTGATTAGTAGCCGAATCAGCTGATTTATATATCCTCGATTCGCCTGTAATTTGTTCTTGAATTTTGAAATTTAATTCATTTACATCTATGTTTTTTGCAGCCAGTATAGCTCGTTCGCTCAACCAATCATGGTTTCTGTAATTTTGAGAAACATCTGGAAACACCTTCTGAATAAGTTCATCTTTTGATCGAGTTAACTGACAAAAACTTTGAGGAAAGTTAATGCAGCCAGTCAACATGTCTATAGGAAATTTGCCATTACCAATGTCAATGAGTTGTTTAGAGAATATGTTTCCAGATTGGTCATTTTGCAACTCGACACGCATATTCTTGCTTAAATGAAGTACTTTGACATGTTTCCACAAATTGGAGGACTTTAGACATGCATTGAGTTCATCAGCTGGCGTTGATCGTGGAATCACTGGCAATGTTTGACGAAAATCTCCTGCTAATAAAATCATTGCACACCAAATCGGATATTATTGCTCCGTAGATCTTTTAAGGTTCTGTCTAAAGCCTCCAAAGATTTTTTATGTGCCATCGTGCATTCATCCCAAACAATCAATTTACATTGCTGCAAAACCTTTGCCATTGCAGAGTTCTTCGAAACGTTGCAGGTTGGAGTTTCATTGCTTTGCATATTTAATGGCAATTTTAGTGCTGAATGGGCTGTTCGACCACCTTCAAGCAAAGTTGCTGCGATTCCCGACGAAGCGAGTGCAAGTGCAATTTTATTTTGTGAGCGAATTGTTGCTAATATTAATGAAATCAAAAAAGTTTTTCCTGTACCACCAGGTGCATCTAAGAAGTAAATCCCTCCAGTTTCATCATTTGTTACTTTCATAAGAGTTTCAAATACATACTTCTGTTGTTCATTTAACAGTGGAAGATTTGTTTGAATTAATTCTTTCAAAGTGTTGAGATCATACAGTCTTTCTCGATGCAACTCTTGGTTAAAAGCGTCATGCATTGGACGATTGGGCGCGGTCAGGCCTAATTGAATTAATAGTTTGTTTGACATTATCAAGCACATGTCCTCAATTGAAACCAATGCTTCATTGTAAATTTCTTCACTTATTTGTATATTTGGATTTCCCATTCTATTCCGTATTTGATACAAAATATCATCACACATATAATCTTTGTACTTGATCCACAAATCAATTGGGTTTGATGGGAAGCATGTAGATATGATTATAGAAAACAATGTTCGTATTTGATGAGCGTGTGATGATATTACAGCATCATTGAGAGTTGATCCCAATGAGCGTCATTTTCAAGCAATTGCAAACGTTGACAGGCTTCTCTGTAGGATCCACACAATTCACCATCAACAGTTCGTAACTGTTGGAATGATGTTGGGCCACGTACATTGACTAATAGCAGTCGTAAATAAAAACATTCATCATTGCTTGGATGTACTGAATAAATCCGGCCAATCGCATCGGTGGAATATACACCTGTATATCCTGGAACTGGTTTTCCTTGTTTCCGTCGTATAAATCTCCTTAAGGATTGATTCCAGGTATAATATTTTGGCATTTCAGAATATAGCAATGTTTGTGCGAAATCATCGTTTTGGCATGTCTCAAAAAAACTGGTTAATGTAGTAGATGGTGGCTGAGCAGCTCTTTGTACTGCGTTCTGTGCTGTAAAATACACTCTTTGTCCATTTTCTAAATGCACAGCTAAGTGAACAACAGAAGGGTGTCTCTCATGAATAGGAAAAGAAAATATTCGCCAAACTGCTTCATTACTACTGACATAGAGGCCCATTTGGTATTGGGTAACTTCATCATTGGAATTCTCTGCACCAATTCCAATCACAGCCATATCACTCCCTTTGGTTACATATTGGCAAATGTATTTAATAGATTTCACTGAATGGCAAGATTCAACGTTGATGTGTGCTTTGAATGTCTTTGATAAAATGGGTGAATATGGAACAATCCAACGATTATCTATTTCAATATCTTTTTGATTTAATTTGACAATTGTTGATTTTCCATTGTCTGCTGTCGATCTGCGACAATACAATGGATAACCGTCATTACCAGTAATTGTTTCCGATATTAATGTCCGTGGATATTGTTTTGAACATTTACCATCCATCATACACGGTGAATTTTTGATTAAGAGTTCCACAGGGACCATGTATCATGTTTTTGATAACTACCTCATGCAATCCAGGATCTACTTGTACATTAGGGATTTCAGCTGATATCACTGCATCAACTTCATTTGGCCTTATCTTTTCAACCAACCAAATCAAAATGTGTGCATGTGGCAATCCTCGTTTCTGCCACTCCACCGAATACATCCAGCAGCGTGTCTCACCAAACACATAATGTTTTACGATGAAATCCATTAAAGATTTCAACTTTTGTCTAAAGACTCTGGCTGTAATATCATGACGATCAATGGGTGATTGCCCAGGGAATAACTCCTGCTTGATTTCTATCCATTGCGGATTGCATGTAAATGTGATGAACAAATCTGCTGTACCATAATGACGAACATACGACATGGCATCTTGAGCATATTCGTGCATATGCCGAGGGCTTCCGATGTATGTTGCTGGAAGAATAGTCATCCGACCGACATTCTGTGCATTTCCATCAGTATTAATCGCATCTCGAAGGTGAATATACTCTTCAGATCGGAGTTTGGTTTGATTCAACCTGATGAATGTTAATCTCTCCGTTTCAATTTTAACATACATGTCAACACCATATTTGTGATATAATCGCCGACATTTTAATATGTGATTATCTTCATTTTCCCGAATCATTAGGCGGTATGAATAATAGTTCATTGAACTGACTTTTTTGTTGGTTTCAGAACCTGTAAATAGATTTTGTTTTAATAACATTCAAATATAAAATTAAAATACATAATATAGTGACTGAGATATTATCGCCATAGCTAAACTAATATTTTAGTTACCTGTAATGGGATTTATCATTTTTATTGAGAAATCGTAGCCATCTTCACCTTGCCAAAATATAATGGGATATTGCAGTGCATCATATGAGCGGTGTGTTTCCTTTATACGTTGTAATTGATCATTCCGACGATGTAAAACAATATCACGGGATTCCAAGTTTTCTCCAACTACAACGATAGCAACTTCATCAATAGTTGGTACATTAAAACGTCTTGTATGTTGACCTGCAGGTGTTTTATCAGCTCTGATTACAATTTTGTGATTATCGGATGGCATCAGATCCAGTGCAGTTTTAAACAATATAATCAATTGATTGTAATGATGAAATAAAGTTTGTAATTGTTCTACAATAGACCTCTTTACTAAATTGTTATGTGCACAACGCAGATCAATTTCTTGTGGTGAATTGCCCATAAAATAAATTTGCAGAAATTTGTTGTCGCTATCTGACACTGGTAACAGTGAACCTGCTCTGTGATATATTTGCCCTTGTATCTGTAAATTAAAAAAAAATATTATGGTGTGGTATAAATTAATGGATTGTCAGTGATCAAACTTGAGTAATATTTGATCTTAAAAAGTATATATTTAGTTTTAACTAATATCTATCAAATATAAAATATAATAAAAGTGTCACTGAAACTGAATCACCATATAATATGATGACTAAGTGATATATTTCGTAATGATTAAGAAATTGAAGATTAGTGACACATCTTAACTTTGGTGACAGAAAATTTTGTTCGCTAAAATAATTATGAGTAACTGCTATAATACATACCTTGAAAGTTGGCATAAAATTTTCCCGAACTACATTTGTTGCCCCAAATGAAGTCATTTGAAAGCAATTGTTATATTGTTGGATATGTGTCAAAAAGTGTATGGAATCTGTTCCTATTCCTGAAACCAATGAGTACAATGGTTCTGGAGGTGGATCCAATGGTATCAATTTCACTTTACCATTTGCGCAACACAGTCCATTGGCTTCGTTTTTGTATTTTAATGCCTTACAGTGTGAGCAAACCGAGTTCATAGAACCAATAACAACACATTGGTAGTTACTGTAGTCAATTGACACATCGTAACTGAAAGCAGCTCGATTCAACTTGCGCGATTATTAGTTGAATGTCGCGCTCGCGCTTCACGCGTTTGTGATATCCGAATTATTTCACGTTCATTTCCGTCGTCACGTTCTTGTGCAGTACGATTAGATCGGTAATTAGCTTGGTTTGTAGCATTTCTGGTTCTTCTACCTAAATTGCTTCGTCTTATAGGAGGCATATCAAATATAAATTATTTTTTCACTAAACACGAACTAAACAAACACTAACTAACTAAACACTCTGCACAAAACACGATATACGAATTTGTTTCGTGGTGGTTCTGGAGGTGGATCCAATGGTATCAATTTCACTTTACCATTTGCGCAACACAGTCCATTGGCTTCGTTTTTGTATTTTAATGCCTTACAGTGTGAGCAAACCGAGTTCATAGAACCAATAACAACACATTGGTAGTTACTGTAGTCAATTGACACATCGTAACTGAAAGCAGCTCGATTCAAACTTGCGCGATTATTAGTTGAATGTCACGCTCGCGCTTCACGCGTTTGTGATATCCGAATTATTTCACGTTCATTTCCGTCGTCACGTTCTTGTGCAGTACGATTAGATCGGTAATTAGCTTGGTTTGTAGCATTTCTGGTTCTTCTACCTAAATTGCTTCGTCTTATAGGAGGCATATCAAATATAAATTATTTTTTCACTAAACACGAACTAAACAAACACTAACTAACTAAACACTCTGCACAAAACACGATATACGAATTTGTTTCGTGGTGGTTCTGGAGGTGGATCCAATGGTATCAATTTCACTTTACCATTTGCGCAACACAGTCCATTGGCTTCGTTTTTGTATTTTAATGCCTTACAGTGTGAGCAAACCGAGTTCATAGAACCAATAACAACATATTGGTAGTTACTGTAGTCAATTGACACATCGTAACTGAAAGCAGCTCGATTCAAACTTGCGCGATTATTAGTTGAATGTCGCGCTCGCGCTTCACGCGTTTGTGATATCCGAATTATTTCACGTTCATTTCCGTCGTCACGTTCTTGTGCAGTACGATTAGATCGGTAATTAGCTTGGTTTGTAGCATTTCTGGTTCTTCTACCTAAATTGCTTCGTCTTATAGGAGGCATATCAAATATAAATTATTTTTTCACTAAACACGAACTAAACAAACACTAACTAACTAAACACTCTGCACAAAACACGATATACGAATTTGTTTCGTGGTGGTTCTGGAGGTGGATCCAATGGTATCAATTTCACTTTACCATTTGCGCAACACAGTCCATTGGCTTCGTTTTTGTATTTTAATGCCTTATAGTGTGAGCAAACCGAGTTCATAGAACCAATAACAACACATTGGTAGTTACTGTAGTCAATTGACACATCGTAACTGAAAGCAGCTCGATTCAAACTTGCGCGATTATTAGTTGAATGTCGCGCTCGCGCTTCACGCGTTTGTGATATCCGAATTATTTCACGTTCATTTCCGTCGTCACATTCTTGTGCAGTACGATTAGATCGGTAATTAGCTTGGTTTGTAGCATTTCTGGTTCTTCTACCTAAATTGCTTCGTCTTATAGGAGGCATATCAAATATAAATTATTTTTTCACTAAACACGAACTAAACAAACACTAACTAACTAAACACTCTGCACAAAACACGATATACGAATTTGTTTCGTGTATCAGTTGACAAAAGCAAACTCAGTAGATTAGGTAACAGACAATTTTTTTTTAAAATTTAATATGACTTGAAGTCAAATCCTTTAAGCCGTACGAATTGTTTTATTTATTTAAAATTTGGATATTAAAATAATAAAACGCTGTTGGTAACGCGATTTTTGTTTGACTGATGTAATGACGTGGAAACTGATGCATTTTATCTCGCGTGCCGAAACTAATACAAAAGAAACGCGAGTTTCGGAACGCGACATTAAACTCCTCCAACCATGTATTCTGTGCTCCAACGCACACACGCACATTGTTTTGATAGATATGATCTTTGACGTTAGGAACACACCTACATTGCTTAGACAACAGTGAGTGCTTGTAATTTAATATGAACTTTATACCATAGCAATAAAGCTCAAATTGACTACGTTTTAGTTACAAAACGTTTGTATGGGAAAAAGAAAAGGGCTATTTTTAGGGTTTTTCCAGCAATTATTATAATTTTTCTCGCCGTAAAAACCATCCTTGAACTTCAACGAACATTTTAAAAAATAATTTGGCCAAATTGGTCCAGGCGTTGTTGAGTTATGCGCTTACCAACACATTTTGCGATTCATTTTTATATTATAGATTTGTTTATTGATATAAATCACGTTCCTTACATTATAACGGTGGTTCAATGGAAACTTGGCAAAATGTTGGCGATAGAGCCAAGTTGTCAGAATTCTTGGCGACTTATAGATACATATGGATTTTTCTGGAAATTAGTAGAGAAATCTATTAATATCACGACCTATAACGTTAGCGGATCTTTTTAGAAAGATCTGTGCAGCTTATAAATAGAAGTCACTCGCTAAAACTGAGTATTGTTTTGAACATTGAAAAGTCGTCTAGCGATTAGTTTCTGCATCGAGCCAGCGAGTGCTTGCGAATAATCTTAATTATTACGTATTTGTATTTTTAGACACTGATAGTTGTGTCTGAGGACTGTAGAAGGTCTTCTGGGATTTATTTTGCTGCTGCGTCCTGTGTTTCAAAAGTGTTTTTTCTACAACACACTTTCATCGCTCTTAAAGTACCGTTTTGCTCTTGGAGACTGCTAGCATAAGCCCCTCGATCCCAAATCCACGTAGCAATCATGCACATCTGTGAATGCCAAAATTTATGCTGCATGGTAGGATGATTACAATTGTATTTATTCGTTTATTTACTCTATGAGGGGAAATTACAATTGTCGTTCGAATGAATCTTCATAAAAAGTATTCTTTTGAACGTTTCGTTTTCCATTATGCAACATGGGTTTTCTTAAATTGATATTTCCGATGTTTTCTCTTAATTAAACTATTTTATCTTTTTCAATAATCCGAATCTAAAGTGATTTAATTTACCTCTTTCAAAGGTTTTTAAGTTTAACCAATGCTAAAATTATCCTTTTTTTTTCAGTGTAAGGTTGCTTCATATTTATTTGTTTATTTTGTGACTCATACTGTCTAATCACATTTAAATTTATTGCTTTGCCTTATTGCATTCATGGCAATTTAGTGAATGATTATTATTTACATATATATATGATCTATTCTTTTTCTTTAGAATTCCATGTCTAAAAAAAACCCGACACCTGGCCCTCCGCCTAAAGAGCCAAAGCGCAAGGGTTCAAAAGATGTACCCCAGGTCTCGAGTGTGGAGAAATTGGAAGAGCGGAAAGCCAGCCTTCCTTTGGCCCAGCTGGTGGGCAGTGAAGAAAGATTCTTCGAGCTTGTCGAAAGGGGAGACACGGCATCGGTCGAAACATTTCTCAATGTAAGAGAGAAAGCCAAAAATACGTTTTTGACTACAATTAATTAGAATATAACATTAGAAATACGTTATTCTGCAAATGATGACAAGAATGAACCTCGGAAATGGAACGAGTATGAATATCATAAAAACCAAGATGTCTTTTTCCCTTTTGTTTGATACAATTGCTTTGCGAAAGTACAAAAATTGTTTATTTTTGAAAAATACATGTTTTAAATTCTTCTTTACAATGCACTGAGGTGCCAAAAAAATCATGCAACATCTCGACCTGACTCAAAAAGTCGTCGAAAGTCGCTAGATTCAACCTTGACAGCTGTCCATAATTGCGAAAGTGTTACCTGTGCTTAATGCGACCATTTAATTGTGTCCCGTATATATATTCGATGAGATTCATATCTGGTGCTGTAGGCAGCCAAATCATTCGCTGGAATTGTTCTGAATGTTTTTCAGTCAAACACGAATTATTTTGGCCCAGTGACAAAGCACATTCTGAAAAATTCGTTTGCTGTTTGGGTACATAAAATTCTTTAAGTTGTTGCAAATAGTCCCCAAATAGCTTAACATAACCATTTCCAGTCAACAATTGGTTCTATTATACTAAAGGACCCAGTCCCTATTGCTTAAAAGCAGTCTAGTTCTTTGGAAGCCATTACTAGCTTTCAAGGTGCCCTGTCAATAGTGTAATCCATGGTCTCGTTGAGCTCCAACAACACTCGAACCCTACCATCAGTTTTTATTAAATGTAATCAACCGATGTTTTCCCGCCAATTGATAGGTTCATGAATCCATTAGAGGCACCGCACAGTCAATGCCGTGTTATTCTAATAAGTAATTCGCCAAGAATTGGTCTTTTTTGCATCATTGCATCCATAAATTTGCTAAGCTGTGTTGTGTGCGCACACGTAGCGTAATGTTGCTTGTTTCTACTAATGCAGACGTCACTGGTCTCGGTAATTAATTAGACACGGTTTAGACCCTGTTTTACTTAAGGTAATGTCTGATGTTGTATATTTTTTGCACTGCTTGACACTTTGGCTTGAAAGACACTTTCCAAAATAGAATGCCAGATAGGCCTAGCTACACGTAGCATCCCGCATTCAATCAACATCTGAAGAACTGTTTAGCTGATTGACTGATTAATCTTTTATTCACACCGCTACCTAAAGCAACATGAGTACTACGTTATTCAGCTAGATTCCAATAATTGTATACAGAGTTCATAACACCACAAGATAAATAAGTAGTAAATTAATCTTATAAGAAAATGAATACCGTAAAATTTGTCGGCAAGCCTTTTATCTTAACAAAAGGTCATTAACGAACGAAACTCTCCACTAGATTCCAGCATAGCGTGCGTGGAAGATTTTTCTAATAAGGACAGCTATTTGGATTTATCTCGCCCACAGTAAATGCGTTCATCATCAACAAATAACAGAGAATAATGCGTTAACAATATACCTACATTTTTTATTTAAAATTCTTATCCATTCTTAAGGCAGCATGTATAAATGTGTGTCTAATTTTATTCTAGTTTTATAGTTGAAAATATGTGAATTTAAAACTGAAAAACTAACTATATATATATATATGTGTGTGTGTGTATATATGTGTATATATATATGTGTGTGTGTGTATATGTGTATATATATGTATGTATATATATATATATATATAAATATATATATATTACAAATATATGTAATTTGCGTATACACTCAGATCGACTATGTCCATGCTAAGTATGACAAATTTAGCTATTCTGGCAATTGGACATGAAATACATATTGATATTGTGTGGTGTGTGTGTGTGTGACAGTTGTTTAAAAGATTTTTCAATGAAAAAAAACACAAAAAGTGCATTTTTAATTAATAAAAAATTTAAAGCTGCTTTTTTTTACTTTTACTAATTTTCTTGACTAATAATTAAAATACAGAGGCGACAAATTTCCAGTCGGCCCCAGACGGCGGAAGCCCACGCTTCGCCACTGCATGGAAGGAACCCCTTTTTTCAACACAAATTATCTTTTCTACCAATTTTTTTCGTCTTTTCAAAAAGGGGGGGGGGGATTTAATGACATCTAAATAAATGATTGGGCACAATCATTTTTTAGTTAAGTTATCTGATATTGCCATTGGACTAAATTATGAGAAAAACCAATTATCGAGTTAAACAAATTATTTATTTAAAAAACATTTAAATGAAAGACCGAACAAATCCATGAGAGCCCCTTAGAAAACACGCGCGAAAGAAATTTTATTCCGGCACCTGAGAAAAAGTTATTTTCAACTACGAAAATAATTTTACGACTTCCTTGTTTCCATTTACGTTGCAGTTAGAAGCAGCACGAGGACTGTTGGCAAAGGATCTCGTTACTTGAACCACTGTCAAGTAACGATGCTAAAGCTGACATCCCATTCTCCCACACCTTGCGAACAAGAGCTTCGGCAGATTCAAGCCCATCAACCACTCTGCACAGCAGATCCTTAATAGAACCAGTATTTCAGCCCTCGACTTGACGGAGCCAAGAGTTCGTGACCATAAATAATCGATTTTGATGGCTATTTATAAGTATTTGAGGAAATGTTTCAAATGTGAAATCACGTTGCTCTATAAGTAGGATAAACGATTTGAAATTTGGGAAATTTAGCTACTTGTGACTTTCATTTGTTAGGAACACCGCTCTATGAACGTGAATTGCATCAACTACAAAGGGCTGAGTGCTCTTCATATTGCCCTGAAAAGACAACACGAGTCGATGGTGCGCATGCTCATCCAGCGTCCAGACGTCGAGGTGCGAGACGCTGCTCTGCACGCTGTGGCCACGGGCAACATTGACTTCACGACGGTCGTTCTCGATCTCATCAAGTGAGTGTATTTTCTACTTATCACTTCCGACTCCCTTCCGTGGTAGTTGTTGACCTTGCCTCCTCTGACATATAGCATGAACTACCGATCTATAGTGCGCTTAAAAGCTTAGCCGAGAAATGGAATCCCCTTCAACACGAAATGTTGCTAGTTTGTATCATATGTTCAAGCCTAAGTCAACAATTATAGCTAGTGCCTCACGCCACAAATGGATACCTTTAAGCTTATTTTTCACCAATTACTATTAATACTAAAATTGAATTCTTATCTTTAAAAATATTACCAACACATGTAATATTTACAATTTGGAATTCAGATTGATATTAAATGCTAATTGTATTGTATTGCATGCTTTTTTGACAATCTTTATAGGTTTTACACTTCAATGTCTAAGGTCTTTTTATTTCTGAAAATTCAATGTGGAATAAATTTTGCAAAGCCTCTCCAAAACCACACTCGGCACGGTTGATTAGCTGCAGCCGAAGTTCAGCTTGTGATCTCTGGAAACTCAGGTTGGAACATCTGCAGTTGCAATACCAGTCTTGTTTGAGTTGTCTGGGATTCCAATTTCAGAAAAGTTAAGCCCTGGGCTTACCCTCAAAATTGGAAATGAAAAGGAAGAAAAGGAGGTCGGAGATGAAATTAATAGTTACATTAGCTATAGGGGAAGAAGCCCTTATAGCAAGCAAAGTTAATTAGGATAAGAATGTCATCTCTTTAAAATTTGTGGGAGAAATATGAAATAGGAAGAAGGAATTTTGAAAAGTATTTTTGTGAATGGATTTTTTATTACGTCTTTGGTTTTATACCGAGCGTGCAGTACGTAGATAAATCATCGAAATAAACTCTCGGTTCTATAACCAATCACAGTCATTTGTAATCCCCACACCTGGCGCGTAATTATGAACCTAATTTTACGGATGTTCGTTTGGTAAAAATGATTATGAAGATCATGTTAATGAGATTCTATTCGACTAAAGAAGCCAAGGTAACACTCTCTTTAGTGAAAATTTTTAATTATGTCATTCGATTTACTAAAAAACTTGATTAACTAAAAGAGAATTATTATTATTACAAAAAAAATCTATTCCATTTACTTTATTCATCTCATATCTCGAGGAGGTGATGTGGTATCATTCCTTCCTGAAGGGACCCAAACTCAAAAATAAGCAGGAATTATCTTTCTTGTGAAACTTCTCGCAGAGACCAATAATTAATGCATAAACACAACAAGAATTTTGCTTCGCTGTTGAATGACTTTCAGATGTCACAAACAGGTCCTTTAGGAGTAAATCAAAATTATCTCAAGTGAATAATACAACAGATTTCTTTCAACGAGAAGCACACACAATAGCACAAAACATAGCAAGTCAAATTCGCAGTTGACAGAAAGGCACAGTCACTGTTTAACTCTAAAACTCCATTTCATAGTCATAGGCTTTCAATCCATTCTATGAGCTTCTGTGTCTTCAATTTATCATTCTGGAAATATCTAGAGGAACCCATATTTGTCGAACAGGTGATCAAATGTGTTACTAAGGTCTCCCCTGCACTTTCAGCATTATTGTCTGGTTCTCTTTGATTGAAAATCCTCTTTCCAGGACAAAATACCACTTCTGCGCCTAGAGTCCAAACTTTTCGAAACAGCAATAGAAATCTGAAACCCAGAATTCGATTCAACGTGTGCGTATCTTAATAATAATTCAATGTCCATTGAAAACAGAATTATGAAGCCTGGCAAATTACAAAAAAGAGAAAGAGAGTTAAAAAATATTTAAAAACAAAACAAAGATTCACAAAAGTTAATTGTACTGTGTTTATACGAATTATTCTTTTTCATTGATAATAAGGAATTTTTAAGTGTATAGAAGCGCTTCTCAAAATGTGGAGCGTTCCCTCTTTCGGGGCGTGATAGGAAGGGGGTGCGAGCATATTGAAAAGTCGAAAACAAAAGATTAGTTTAAGAGATTATTAATTTTTTGAAAGTAAGCAAACAAAATAAATTCTAACACAATAAAAATTTTTAAAAAAACATTTACACTGACTATAAATGTATCAGTACTATACAATGTATTTATAATTAATTTAGCAATACTAAGTGAAGAACAAGTTTTATAATTACCAGTGACCCAACGGGCTTGTCATATATAAAAGTTTTTGCAAAAATTTATACTTATCTGGATCATTTGTACGGTTTATAATTAATACCTTCACTACCTCATAATTTACGCTCTCCTATGCCACCGTTTTGCATGTTTTCAATGGTATGTGGTGCATTGGGAGAGGAAAAAGGGAATAAATAAGTGAACCCTCTGCAAACACTGCCAGGTTCATATTTTTGCATCCCAATGCCTTCTGAATAATATTATAGATAGCGGTGAATAGAAAAAATCATGTTTCGGAAAGAAGTATAAATACGTCCGGGGCAATTTACGTACTGGCTGGGCAAGACGTATGTGCCGAAGGCCCTTAAGAGGTTAAAGTATCGTATTATCGAATTCAATACATTGTTATTTTATGGAGGGGGCGCGATGAAAATTATGATTGAAAATTGGGTCGCCAATAGAGAAAGTTTGAGAAGCATTGGTGTATGGGAAAGCGGGAAAATGCAAGATGCACATGAATAAAAAAAAGAACAGCTGACGTATTAAAAGATATAGTATTATAGTTGTGTACTTGACAAAATATCCCAATGCTGAAATGAAAAGTTAACCATAATATTTTGTTGATAGGTTTCAGAAGATGACATGGTTCGTTTGTTGATTTGTCAGTCTATGGGTAATATTAATGTGTACCATTTTGCTGTGCGCATTCATATTCTAGGAACCAGAAAAGCGATTCACCCATTTACAGGAAGCCTTTGGACAGCGTGGAATCCTTCCACTTGAGAGATGACTGCCATTGTTACGGTACCGGAAAGGATATCTTCATAATAATCCAAAACATTTGGATTTTTTCAGCCACTTTCGTCAATTACAGACTATCACCTAACTACCCCTCACAAAAAACCACGCAAAGTCTGTTGAAAAGGGTCTTTTCGAGATAGTTCGTGAAATATAAACTTTAAGGTTAATGTCAAAACTTCAAAAATTGTATAGTCCCCCCCCCCAATCCAAAAAAAAACCTTACTCACACGCTTTTCTTCTCATTACTTCAAATATTATTTCCGTCCCAGTTGGGGCATTTTAGGGGGTATCCCCATGTGACGGCCTGCTATTTAAGCCTTTTTAGAGAATTGTTTTTGATGACCAGTAAAAAGAACTTTAAGTTTTTTTTATCATTTATTTATGTGTATTTTAAGAGTACACTGGTGTCCAAAAGTTAAGCATAAATCGTAAAATGCGAAAAACATGGAGTAAATATTCGTAAAATTCTTCCAAATTTCTTGCGGGTATTAATTCGGTAAAGAAGAAACATTGGGTTTACGCAAAACTTTTCAGTCGACTACGTCCTGCGTGAAACACCGGAGCATGAAGAAGCATGAAACTGATTCACGCAGCATAGGCGGTTCAGACAAGTTTCGTGCAACTGCTGAGAGAAGGAACGTTGTTAACCATCAAACAAGACGCAAAATGGCACAAAGACGCCAATTAGACATGTTTACGAAAGGAAGAATCGTTGGAATGCTAGAATCCTCACGATCACAAACCGAAGTGTCTCGAATTCTGAATGTGGACCAGTCTGTGATCTCAAGACTGTGGCAGAGGTTTCAAAGAACGGGAGATGTTACCGGACAATCAGTATCAGGTCGACCAAGAGTCACAATCCCTTGCCAAGACCGATATCTGGTAATAAGTGCGCGACGTCAGAGGGGCAGTACTGCCAGAGCACTGGGATCGGCACTGACAGTCGCCACAGGAATACGAATTTCAAGACAAACTGTTTACAGGAGTTTGCATTCCCCTCACGTCTGCGCATAAACGCGCTCGTTTGAACTGGAGTTTGAAACATCAACATTGGAGTGTGGGAGAGTGAGCCAATGTGATGTTCAGTGGCGAGTCCCGGTTTAGTCTGAGTAGTGATTCTCAGCGGGTAACGATATGGAGAGAACGTGGAACACGTTTTGAACCTAGAAACGTAACGGAAAGACATCATTTTCCATCAAGGGGAGTAATGGTATGGGCAGGCATCATGATGGACGGCCGCACAGACCTCCATTTCCTTGACACGGGGTCTGTGACTGCTCAAAGAAACAGAGACGAAGTTCTTGAGCTTTATTTTCGCTTGTTTCAAGGTGCTATCGGTCCTGACTTCATATTCATGGATGATAATGCGCCATGTCACCGAGCGGTGCTGATTGATGACTTCCTTGAAGCGGAAAACATCCAGCGCATGTCGTGGCCTGCGAACTCCCCTGATTTAAATCCTATCGAGCATGTATGGGATATGCTCGGGAGACAAATTGAAGCCCTTTAGCACCCACCAAGCTCCGTTACAGAACTGAAGAGAGCTCTCTAAGACGCTTGGAACCGTTTGAGCCCATAACTCATTCATCATCTCATAGCAAGTATTGTAAATCGCTGTGCAGCGTGCCTGGCTGTCAGAGGTGACCACACGCCTTATTAAACTGCAGCATCAGTATTTTATTTAATGTTTTCTTTCATATTTTCTTTAAAGTGTGAATCCTTGCTATTCTCAGTTTTCTTTTAAACTACTACTTTGGATAATAAAATTAATTATTATCATTCTTTTGATTTGCTTCCTTATTTTATAACCATTTTACACTCGCATATCACGTTTCCCACCATTCTGATTTACAGTTCCTTCTTTATTCACATATTTACCAATTATGCTTAACTTTTGGACACCAGTGTATGTATATAAATGTTTAGCCAAAAATAGCTCTCTGAACACACCAGCCTCGAAAAAATGGACGCTCACTTCCTCCACGATTCCGGCTGATTGGCTTATTTGAAATTAAAAAAATTAACGGCGTTTTAATCTATAAGCTAAAATGTACAGAATGGATTATACTCAAATAAAAATATCAAAAATTGGATTTTTGGTAGAACTTTGAAAAAGAGTTTCGAATTTCATGGGTTTTTTGTTATATTTTTGTTATAAAAATGGAAATACTTTGAATTTTGGAATGATCGTAGTCCAGTTGGTGCGTATCTATATGTTTAGTCTCCACCCTATGAATTTGAAGACTTTCGGTCAAACCGTTCTTGAGATATGATGGAGGAAAGTTTGAAAAACACAGTTTTGAGAAAAACGCTTTTAAAGTTTCGAGTCCGATTAAAAAAAATGAAAATCTTAACTTAACCTCAATCAGCGATGCCTGGTGGTGAAGACTAAAATAAGTTCGATGGAATATTCAATAACTATTAGATATTTCCTTTTGAACCTCTACAAACTTGTCTATACTTCAATGAACGTATATTTGCAAGAAGGGTCAATGATATCAAGCCGACTGTACACAATAGGTGCTCCGAACAGCTTCTGTTCTAACACTTGCTTCTTTATAACAACTTCGAATTTTTAAAAAAAATTACTTTACCACCGTATCTAGAGATGTTATGAAAGCAATTTATGAAAAAAAATTTTTTTTTTTTGGTTTTTTGAATCTATTATATGGTTGAACCCCCTTAAGCACCAATATCAGAAATGCTGTAAGGAGTCAACAGCAAATATAGTGTAGTGTGGTTTTGAAGAGTCATTGTTAAGTTCATATTCTGCTCAAAAATTACAAAGTAGTAAGACCAGAGATTTCACAAATGTTTAGAGACACTGGACTAGACTCATCCAAGGAAATTAAAACTACAAACCATATCTCCGGGACGAACTCTAACTAAGCCAAGAGGAGAGGATTGAACTCAGCATTGTGTTTGTGTGGTCAGCCTTTATTAAAAAAACAATAAAAATAAGAGTTCTTAGTAAGAGGATAGATAAAATAAACAAATGATAAAAAAATGCTTTATGGTCAATCATGTGTTTTCCTGAATTCATAGCAAATTTTAGAAGAATGCATAATAATTTTTCTTTTTCAAATGGGACAGCAGATTAGTATAATCACAACTGAAGACCTAGTACATTCCCCGCGAACTGATTTCGCTTTTTAGTGTGGCATCATACAGGTGAATAACAATTGCCACTATGTAATTTTGACGCCCAGTTTTCTCCCTGAGCTTGGACGATTCGAAAAATGTATTATAAATAAATAAAATGCATATAGTTGAGGGTTCTCTCTTAAACATGTAACAAAAAATATCACACACTCATGGATTCAGAAATAAAAAAAAATCATCATTGATAGCCAATTTTCTTACTGTGTAGTAATACAGTTAGAGCAGCGAATAACTATACTTCATACACACATGCACACATCTAGCACTTTATCTAGAATTCTAATTTGTATTTCAAATTATAAATTAATCAGCCCTAATGTTCCTTTATTTCATGAAAATTATCTTCATTAGTAGTGAAAATCATTTTAATAAATTATTGTTGATATAGTATTGTGATTTCCCTCTTGTTTTGCACAATTGTTTTCTTTTTTTTAAATTCTGCCTCTTTTTAACTACCACTTATGTATGAGTGAAAACAACAAACTGTGTGAATACCATTTCCACCATCAAAAGGCGCATTTTAACAAGAAACTTATACAAGGGGTGATCAAATGAAAAGGTACGAAACGACATAAAAATGAAACAGTTAAATATTTGCATATTCCGCCAAGGGAGAATGTAGCGAGACATCTCGGGATGCCATTGGAGACTCTGACTGGGATCGAATCATGCGCAGGTGCCCGCATGCGCAGGAGAGAGCAAAGGCTCTTATAAAAAGCGGCGTCCAAATAATGCGAGCACAGAATTACTCGAGCACAGAAAAAGCATTAACTCCGATGTGTACTGTGAGACACTCCGACGCCTACGCAGGTCCATCAAGAACAAAAGACCGGGGCTGCTCACGGAGGGTGTGGTTCTGCTCCATGATAACGCGCGTCCACACGTCTCCAGAGTCACACAAATGGAACTGGACTAGTTCCAATGGGAGACGTTGGACCATCCGTCCTACAGTCCGGACATGTCACCCTGCGATTTCCATGTGTTTGGTCCACTGAAGAAACACCTGAAAGGAAAGCGCTTCAACTCGGACGACGTACTCAAGGACACTGTGAAGGACTGGGTCTCGTCACAGCCACAGGAATTCTGGGAACAAGGAATCCTGCGGCTTGTTCATCAGTGGGATCGTTGTGCTCAGGCCTATGGTGTATATTTTGAATAAAGTCTGTATTTGTACCCACCGTGTCGTTTCGTACACTTTCATTTGATCACCCCTTGTATAATGCTTCATTTTCGCTATCAGGAACGCGTACATTTAGTGCTACAGATACACAATCCAGGGAACGAAACCGTACAAAAGCATGTGAAAAAACAACGATCAAGTTGCGAAAGTTACCTGAGAGAATCGCTGTACATAATCTTAAAAAATATCAAAATCCCCATTCATTTTCAGCAAACAATAGCAATCTTCACGAAAAAATTCCTTCGGTGCATAAAAATTCAAAGAAATCTATTATTTGAAGAACTCAATACGTTAGCGATCCCTATCCTATTTATTCGGTTTACTAATATTTCCTTTGGATTCAGTTTTCTTCCTCTGATTCCTTTGCAATTTTGTTGCAGCATAAAGAATCCTGGAACCGAGATGCTTGGTTGCGCCGACAGCCCCGAATACTCACCAGACATCACCCCTTTGTCCTTGGCAGCTCAGAACGGAGACTATCAGATGGTGCGCATGCTCTTGGCCAGGGGTCACACCCTCGAGAAGCCACACGGGCCCAGCTGTGAGTTGTCAAACATTTGTTTCTTCCTCTAGGAAACAGGGCCACGGTAGCCGGGTGGTCATGACCACGGACGGCGAGCCATGAGTTCGAATCTTGGTGCCTCTGAATATCCACCATGTAGAAGGGCTGATGCACGTTTAATCTGTCAAGACACAAAATCTTTATGGTGTGGACTTGCTTACAATGACGAGGTTCTTAGCCAACAACACGTCCGTGTTCTTTCTAAATACGGCGTATATATAAAAATTAAAGATAAAATCCCCTATAGTAAACAATTTAGTGCTATACATCTATAGAAATAGAGCATTTAAAGGTATTACATGTCTCTTTTATTTCTAAAACCTGTTATTTATGCCAAGCACACTTTCGGGTTTAAAATTCAAAGTTTTTCACAGTAATGCAAAAGTAGATCTTATTTTGTATATTAAATCCCACCTTTTTTTCAATACTTTCTCCAAAAAAAATAGATATAAATAAATCTTTAACAACGACCCTCGAATCACGAAGTCGGCAATTAATCTGACACCCTTCCTGCGACTCTGAGCCACAGCGCATTGTTTTGCTCTTATGGCCACAAATGAGCTGCGTCATTACAGAAAGAATCCTATGGAATAAAGCATAAAAATAATTCTTTTCATTGTTACTCTATGCTTTTAAAATTAAATTTGTCATTGGTAAAAGCAAGAATGAATTGTAACATAAAAAATATGGAAAATGAGGAACTGACTAATTCATTGAAAGCTAAAACAACCAAGATTCATTAAAAATGCTAAGAGTTTTCCTGCATACGATCCTGCTGCTGTAGTTCTAAGAAAGCGTCCAACCGCTATCTTAAATTAATCTTTTGGAAATAAGCCTTGTGGCCCGGTAGCCTAGTGCTCAAGGTATCGGACTAGTTGGTGGCGTGTCACGAGTTTGAGCCCAATACCACTGAAGACCCGCCGTGTAGGGAAATGATGCACGTTAAATCTGTCAAGAGCTCAAACGTCCTTCATGGCGTGGTAGTTAGGAGAGGGGGTGTCAGATCAGGTGTCGTCCTCGTCACTTGACCATGGTTCAAAATTACCAAATCCGTCGCCAAAAGCCCTCGTGTAGTTGAACAGTGCGACGCTAATATTCACTCACTCACTTGGAAATTCGCCATCAGTTAAACGACACTTATACGTCTCCTAACAACAAGCTGCAAATCAATAAATGTCCTCAATGTCTCGAAAGATTTGTGCTTTGACTTTAATTCTCTGTCCACTTTGAAGCAATGCGTGGGCTATTGGTAGAATGCCCAGAGAAACAAAGCTTACCCAAAGGTGCTCAAAGTGTTGAATTTTAAAAAAATTATCAACTTAAAGGACTTTTTGACCGCTAGTATATAGCTGCTTACTTTAAAAGAATTAAATTTCAAACTGTAGGGAAGTATAGGGTTTAAAACTTAAGAAGCACGTGTTAATTAATTAGATTCAGATTTAATTAATACATTAAATAGCTGAACAATGAACAAATACTTCTAATAGGAGGGATGAGAATCTGGTACTTGAAAAACAAATTTTCAACATTTGGTTTCACTATTGTCAGGTTTAATTCTATATCTCCTCTGTAATAACCAGTTTTCTTTCTTTCTTTCTTCTTTCGTTTTGGACATTGGCAACCACGCTCATACTTGGAAAAGCAATTAAAAATTTTCTCACGATATTCCATAATTCGGGATAAATAACAGGTTTGTCTATTTAAAGCCAAAATTGCTTTGTTCGTTTCTAAATTTTACTTTAACATCTTCGTTAGGGCCTATTCCGACCATTTCCTGTTGTAATAGGAATTTTTTTCAATGTGTCCACTGTGGTATTACCATAGACCAGCGGTCTTCAAATTGTGTTCCAAGGAACTTTGGGGTTCTAGGAGTCAGAATAAAAAAATCGAGAAGAAATAAATCTGTATGTAAAATAGATTCAGGTTCTCTATGAAGTTTGTATAGTTACATGTATCTAAAGCTCGTCCCCTATTCATTAAAAGTGAAAATTTTATTTATATATAATAACTTTTTTATTCAACACTTTTATTATAATGTAATAAAGGAATATTAAAACGCGCTTTATCTTTATATGTATACTTCCTACTAAATTGTGAATATTCTGTTTTGTGTTTACTATCTCGAGTTCCAAGAGATAATTTTATACTCGTTAGTTACCACAATAACTTGAAGAATTAAATAGTTTTCTAATGGAAAATTCCTCTTTTTGCAATTTTTGGGGAAGAAACACCTATAAGAAGGAGATGAAGTATCTTATGAACATATCAACAAACTCTATGTTTAAATCTAAGCAAGAACATCTCCTAAATTTTAGGTTGCAAATTCATACAAAATACATTGGATTTCTAACACAGCTATAAACATTTTAATGACATTCAGGGTATTGTGTTTAATTGAAATATATTTCTCAACGTATATATATATATATATATAAGGTTACAAAAACAAAGTATAAAAACAAGTTAAACTCTGAATAAGTAAGGCGATTGCATTTAATCTCAATAGATTTAGATCGACAGTTTATGTCAAAAAAATCAAGCACATATCCCAGTTACTAAATATAATTCATGGATAGGAGACACTTGGATCAGAAATTAATATAATTAGTGAGTAAGTTATATTAAAAAAATTTTCTTAATTTACTTTCATCATTTAATATAACTTTCTTCCAAAAGTGTTATTGGTCTTCAATTGATGAGTTTTTGAAAACTCCAAATGCTTTTTCTGATTTTGCAAGCTGACGGACAGTTTCTTTCTAACTTGACTTTTATGTCCAGCTTGTACCCAGTTACATTTCACATACTTACTCTTCTACCTATAATTTGAGAAGTTTCTGCCACAAATCTGATTGCACTTAGTGTAGGACCAATCTTGATTTCTTTCAAATTTTTTCTTTTTTGCAACATCACTCAGAATACCTTTCCTTCCCCTTCTCCATTTATTTTAAATCAATTCATCGCTTTTAATATTTATAATGGTTTTCTGGACACAAGTATGGTTTCTACCAACAATTTCAGCTACACATCACGATAAGATTTTCCTTCTTTAAATAATCGTTATACGAATTTCCTTACATCAGTAATGGTTTCTATTGGAGGAGCCATTTTCCAGAGAAAAGCTCCTCTAGCAATCACACAAAAAGGATCGTTAAAAAGTTCTAAGATAAGATTACACAAAACTTGATAAAATAGCAGTCAAGTACAAAATAAAATTAAGCATGTTTTTCATAAGTGTATTCTCAATTTTTTAAGGCACAAATCACAGCATATGTTAATTCAAAATGCTTCTGAAACATTACAGTTCAGAAGTTTATCGTTGATTATTTTTTATTACTTTAAATTAAACCATCTGTTATGTGTAGAAATATAAACATTTTTACAGCTCTCGGTAATGTGTTATTTGAATTGAAAGTTGTGAATTTATCAAGTAAAAGTAAGGTGTACTCTCAAAAGCCACTGTACATAGCTTAAAAACATTCAGGATTAGAGAAACTAAAAAAAAATATCGTTGGAACAAGTGCATATTTAGTATAAAATCAAAAGCGAAAAAAGCTAACAAAAAATAAATTTAAAAAAAAAAAGAGATTTTTCTAAAAATATTCAGATAATACATCTAGTTAAATGACACCGCCATTTCCAGCTTATACTTTTCATCTTATTTTTCCTTTCAGTTTTAAATTAAGGAATCAATACCGAAAGAAAGATACTCCCCCCCCCTCCCACTCTTTTCTTTTTCTTTAAAAATATCCTATACAACAAAAACCTCATCAAACGGATTTTGTATTGGACTGCAGAGTAATTAAGAATTGCCGGAATGATTTTTGGTGATAGAGTAGAACCCATTTTCTTAGCATTTTCAAATGGGTGAACAAGGACAGGATATCTTGTAGAGATCAATATTTCGAACAGAAGCGCAAAGACAGTGGAAGGTGGTCTTTAATTTAAAACAATCAATTAAAAAACTAATGCTTAACTTAAATGGAGATTGATATTTAAGTTGATTATTGGTGAGAAAAGGATTTTCAACATAAGCCACCAACTCTCTTAGGCCTCGGTTAATTTATTTTGATGACATATGAGTGAAGGCACCTCTCTCTCTATATCATTAATAGTAACTATTTTAGCAAAATATAGTGCAATAACATTAAAGAAATTATTAGTAGATACCTTTCATAGTGTAGAGATCCTCTACAAAATGAGTTTGGTGAAAATCGACCCCTAAGTAGCATTGCGGGGGCTTAGGGGGCGTTTTAGATAGTTATTCCAATTTTTACACAGTCTTTAAATTTGATAAATAGATTCCTTTCACAGAGTAGAGATCAGCTGCAAGATGAGTTTTGTGAAAATAGCCCCCCCCCCAAGTGGCGTTGTGGGGGATTAAGTGGCGTAATAGATAGATATTTCCGTTTTTAAACTACTTGACCTACCTGCTTGAAAATTGGTAGTCATGTTTCTTTCATGGAGTAAATATCCTCTACAAAAATGGGTTTTGGGAAAATTGACCCTCAAGGGGTATTACGGGGTGTTAAGGGGAGATATAAATAATTATTCCTATTTTTAAACTATTAGATGCATACTCTTGAAATTTGGTAAGCAGTTTCCACTCATAGGGTGAGATACACTGCAAAATGGGTTTCGTAAAAATTGACCCCCAAGTGGCGTTGCGGGGCTTAAGGAGCGTTATAGATAATTATTTCCATTTTTAAACTACTGGAAGTACAGTCTTGAAATATGATAAGCAGAATCCTTTCATGGAGAAAGATGCGCTATATAATGTGTTTTGTGAAAATCGACCCCAGGTGGCGTTTCGGGGGTTAAGGAGTGGCATAAATAATTATTCCCCTTTTTAAAGTATGAGACGTACAGTCTTGAAATTTGGTAAACAGATTCTTTTCGTATAGTTGTGGGAATCTAACCAAAATCTTCCGAAAAAGTTAGATTCTTCAGATTGCGGGGTGTCTAGGGGTTTTTATGGTGTATGGGTTAACTTTGAAAAATAGAATAGACAACATAGTTTAAAGAAACTAAACAATTTATTACGAGTTATACGAAAGTATTTACATGGGGAATATTTACAAAATGGAAATTAGAAAAGGCAGGCCTTTAAAAATATAGGAACATTTATTGGCAGACATTAATATAGAAACATTAATATAGGAAGGATAGATAGTCAATCCCTTCTGAGAGGACGTTAGAGGTTAAATAAAACTCATTATGTGTGTGTGCGATGTGCAGGTGACTTACCGCCAGTTGTGGCGAAAGAAGCGCGGACGCGCTGATACGATGCTTCCTAGTCGATGGTTAATGGACCTCTGACGGAATTAATTGCGTCAGCGTTTTAATAAGCACGCTAGATGGCGTTGCTGTAAAATGCTATTTTGACTAACATTGCCGTCCTCTGCAAAGGGATGATCTAACCTTTTACAAAAAGAAAAAGTTTTATCGGATATCCTACATAGCAGAGAACCGCTACGAAATGAGTTTTGCGAAAATCAAACCACGAGTTTCATTTCGGGGAATTAAGAGGCATAATCCCCCGTTTTTAAACTGTTATATCTACCTGCTTGAAAATTGGTAAGAATGCTCCTTTCATGGAACAGAGTTCTTCTAACAAAGAGTAAAACGAAAATTTACCCCTAAGGGGGGTTGCGAGGGGGTCAAGGGGAGTTATAGAAAAAATTACTATTTTTGAATAGTTAGATCCACGTACTTGAAATTTGTTAAGAATGTTTCTTTTTAAATAGGGATCTACTAAGAATGTATTTTAAGGTAATCATCTCCTAAGAGAGCAGGGGTTTACTGGGGCGTATTGACAAAAAAACTTATTTTTTCGAACTACAAGGACTATAATAATGGAATTTGGTTTGCATTTTTCTTTTGTTAAATTGAAATCCGCTAAGAACAGTTATATTGGAGAACGACTCTCAACGGACGTACGGAGGGTATTGATAATAAAAACTTCGTCTTTGCTCTATTAGATTTAGACTTGAAATTTGTCTTGCATGTTTATTTTATGAAGCAGAGATCCACCAAAAATTGGTTTTGCGGAAATACACTTGGTCATCAGATTACAAAAGGGCAAGCATCATTCTATACTTCAATATTAGAGATTTTTAGGAAATACAAATTAGAGAAGTCTTGTCCTTTTTTATATCAAGAGTCGAGAGTTACAGGTATAATTATATTTATCAACATAATCGAATTCTTAATGTTAGGGCTTAGATATCACTAATTTATAAATATACGTACAGTATATATTTATAAAATATCGTGAAATACCCAGCGAAGCGGGTGGGTCACGGGTAGTATTTGTATACAAGAGTCCGCGAACGTGAGCAATTCCTTATCTCAGGGCGAGTGATTGAGTGAATAATAACGTCCCACTCTTCAGCTACTCGAGGGCTTTTGGGGACGGTCCACGTAATTTTGAACCAAGGTCAAGTGACGCGGACGACACCTGAGCTGGCACCTCCCTCTCCTAACTACCACACCAACGGGAGGATGTTTGAGGTCTCGACAGATTTAACGTGCATCGCTCCCCTACACGGTGGGTCTTCAGTGGTACTGGGATCGAACTCATGACATGCTAGCCACGATCCGCTGCCTAGACAACTCGGCTACCGCGGACGCCATCTTAGAGCCAGCATAGTGGTCATGGTCACGAATTCGTGGCTGGCATGTCATGAGTTCACGCCTTGTGCCACTGAAGACTCGCCGTGTAGAGGTGGATGATGCACGTTTAATCTGTCCAACTGCAAGTGCTCGCGTCTGCAGGGTTTGGTAGTTTCGGGAGAGAAGTGCCAGCTCAGATGTCGCCCTCGTCATTTGACTGAGGTTCAAAATGACGAGGTCCATCGTAATTAGTCCTCGTGCGGCTTTGTAGTACGATGTCACTATAACTATGGCTCTGCAATCGAAATTTTTAAAGTATTGACGAATTGAATATTAGACCTGTAAAAACCTATTAAAAAGTAAGCATAAACCATTTTTAAAGAAAACGCTGTTCTAAAAATTGAGTAACTATGATATTTTATAGAGTCGTGATAGGATGATATTCGTGCATCATCATGCATTATATATACGGAATAAATTAATTACATCATGCTATAAATCTGACACGTTTCTTTTTTATTGAGAAGGTAGATTATGTAACAGAATATTCAAACTGCTGATGCTTCAGTTTCTTATTTAAAAAAATGAAAATCACTCAATGGGATTGAACGCTCGATAAGTGAAACAAGAATAGATTGTCATAAGTGTGTCCTAAAATGGTGTCATATATATTAAAATATTGCCAGGTCTGTGTCCCAAGTGCAAAAGCCTCCTGAGAGAGCACGGTTCTTCTCTATCTCGAATAAGACTGAACTCGTACAAGGCCATCTGTAATCCCTCCTACATCTGCCAAGTCACAGACGACCCCATACTCTACAGTTTTCTGCTGGACTCCGAAATGGCAGAGAGCTCACGCATGGATAAGGAGTTTAAGGTGAGTTTGAAGGATCTTGTGCGCTGATTTCTGACGTATTAAGGCACTTTGTGTTGATAGTTTTTTTTACCTTAACTCAGTGAAATCTTCTTTTACGTATCGACCGTTAGGACTCAGTGATCGCAATCCATGATAGCAGTGCCACCTGGAGAGAAAGATGGTTTTCTTTTTAGTATTTCGGGTAACAAATGAAAAATTTAAACCCATGCAGTCAAAAAAGTCCCAAAATTCTTTGCTGCTAAAAGAAATAAATATGAAAGTTAAGGACTCTTAAGGAACTAAATTACTGTCAAGTAATTATTTGGTTTAATTAACTTACAGTTAATCCAAATGAAATCCCTCGTTGTAGAAATTTCACGCCTCTGATTGCTCATCATGTGAAAAAAGCCAATATTTCAAGTTTCGTACAATTATTTTTTAAAGTTTCGAAGTTATTGGGGGTGTAAGTGGTCCTCCAATGTCCATTGAGTCCTCTCAAATCATTTCATGATACAAAATATTCTGTTCAATATCCTGTTCACAACTTGTTTCACCAAACGAAAAAATTTTTTTTTCAATTTCAAATCTTAAGAAAGTAGTAATAAGTTATTATTCTTATGAAATTTGTGCCATATACTATATGCAGCTACTATAGATAGTTTTGCTGTTTGCTTTACTGCAACTATTTTTGCTTGGTATTTTTTAAAGTTGATATTTGAAGTAACAAAGAAAAAGTTTCAAAACTATGAAAATCCGTGTATATTTTTATCCGACTTTTTTCTTTGAAATTTTGGCAAAATTTCTGGAATTATTTATTAATATAGTATTAATATGTATGCATATTTCAAAAACTATAAAACACATTTCAACACTTATTCCTTTTGTGGTGAACTTTACACTTTTGAATAATTGCGATTAAAAGTAAAAAATTTCTACCTTTAAACAATATTTATCCACATACAAGTTTGGATTGCTGAGATACTTCTATTTTAGCTGAATGAAAACTTAAAACAACTTTAGAAACAAAAAAAGATTTGTAGTCTCGGCTAATAACAATTAAAACATCCGTTTTCTGACCAATTTACAAGTAGTCTCCTCAACCCATCATGAGTTCTTGCAACACAGAGAGGATTATTTATCGATGTTTTTCAATATTGTTGTCCAACCTGCGTTATGGCATCATCGAGATCGATTGATAAGATCAAAACCGTGGTCTCGTGACCGGTATGTCATGAGTTCGACCCTTTGGTGTGGCGTGGTAGTAAGGAGAGAGGGTGCCAGCTCACGTTTCGTTCTCGTCACTTGACCATGGCTCAAAATTACAAAGTTCGTCATCAAAAGCCCTCGAGTAAGTGCGACGTTAATATTCACTCCCTCCCTGACTGTTGTTATCAAATAAAGTTTTAATTACGACTGTACATATCTTACAGAGGAAGGTGGCCGCCAAGTGGCTGGCGTGTCGCGAGTTCGAGTCCTGATGTTTTTGGAGATCCACCAAGTGGCGGATGCACGTTAAATGTGTCCTTTCGAGCTCTGGGGGGGGGTAGTTTGAAGAAAGGGTACAAGCTTAGATGTCGCCACCACCACTTGATTAAGGTTCAAAGTGTGACGAGCGCCACTGGCCCTCGTGTTTCTTCAGAGCGCGACGTTAATACAACCCTCCCTTGCAGACGGAGTACGAGGAGCTCAAGGAACAAGTGCGAAGTTTCACGGTGGAGTTAATCGACCAGTGCCGCAACACGGATGAAGTAGAATTGCTGCTCAATTGCCCGGAGGGTTCGACTTCGACACACAAAAGACTGAATTCCCGAGACTACAGATCGCACTTGACTACAAACAAAAAGAGGTGAGGCATGCTTTGGAGGGTTTCTTTATTTAGAATGAATCCTGACTATTATAGAGGTTTTGATCTTTCTAAACTACAGTCAAGGGTGAGAAAGCTATTGGTCATTTTGGCACCAAAGAAAAGAGAAAAAGAATAGCACAGACCAGATGTGGTAACCCGAGGCCTTGAGGCTGCATGCGGTTTCTGTGAGTTTTTTTTGTGAGGCCTCTTTAAAAGATAGCCTTTCCATTAATTAATATTTAATTATATAGAGTACGGCAGTTTGCAAATCAATAGAATTAAATAAAGAATATCGTGAATGTACGTATGTTTCAATGACTGCTCGTGGAATAGCCAATTGTACATTTCAAATGTTAGAGCGCCACCACACATGCTCATGTAGAGGAACAATTAAGGCTTCACGCTATGAAGTTTGATATATGCATATACACACAGGGTGTCCAGCCTTAATGTGACCCAATAGCTAATTCCCGAACAG